>JBBPBX010015478.1:0-49404 GCA_038048925.1 Garcialebias charrua | reverse complement strand
TGTTGAAGGGTGAAGTCTGTCAACCTCTTCAATACACTGTAGAATACACAAACACATTATCAGTTATTATTGTTAAAGGCAACGATAGGTCTTACATTAAAGCGGTCACATTTTCACACAATGTCCAAAATTACATAGACAAGCTCACATTAGGGATGGAACAACTATCACTTATCTCTATGGTGGCTGTGGAAGAGTGGTTAGCACAGT
Source organism: Garcialebias charrua (assembly GCA_038048925.1). Classification (NCBI taxonomy): domain Eukaryota; kingdom Metazoa; phylum Chordata; class Actinopteri; order Cyprinodontiformes; family Rivulidae; genus Garcialebias; species Garcialebias charrua. The sequence continues at coordinate 49,194 of JBBPBX010015478.1, read as the reverse complement.
TGTTCCTCTAATGCAAGAGTTGGAGGTTTGATTCCCCATTATTATGACACGTCGAAGTGTCCCTGTGCAAGACACTGAACCCTTTTTGCCTCTGATGTGTGTCCCATCAGTGTATGAATGTGATTTAAAGCACTGATTAGTCTCTATAGATTGATTTACTTGTATTAGCTTTGTAGAGAGTAGTAAATGTATGTGTGAATGAGTAAATGAGGGCACAGATTGTAGTATAAAGTGCTTTCAGTATTTTGGTTGGTTAGAATGGTGCTATACAAGTACAGTCCATTTACCATTTAGCTATACTTACTATAGTAGGCATCTTTAAGAAAGGATATTTGTTGAGTACTTCTTCAATTAGCATCCCTTCCATGATTTCACGTCGTCTCCAGGAGAATGTTCGAGCCATGCGGTCCTTAACAGTGGTCATATCTGGATGCATCTTCTGATATTCAGTCTGGAGCACATTCACATGGGCTTCAACAGATGCAGAATCTTCCCCAACACAAATTTCCTTTGGGATAAAGAGACAGTGGCTGGTAATAACTTAATGTATAACATTTGAAACTTTTCAAGACTCGTTTATTTATTTTTTATCAAAACATGAAAAATAAACAATACATGGAAATAAACTTACAAATGATTGACTCAACGAGTTGCGAGACACATTTGAAGATGTGTTGGTAGACTTGGACTACTTTGTATGGCCGAACTTCTCCTTCAACTTTCTGACTTCAGTGTCACTAACAAGTGGTGCACGTTCTGCTTTAAATTTTCTCTTCAATGACATGTGCCAGGTGTGCTAGGAATTTTTTTTTAGAAAACATTTAATATAATTTAAGTAACAAATAAAGATATATGCATGCATGTTAATACAAATACGTATCATAGTGAAAAGCTTGAATAGTCAACTGGACTGGGTTGATAGAGGTTTTGCTTCTAATCACAGAAGCATCAGTACACTAGTTCAGTCTTCAAAAAGAAGGTCTAACATTAACACCAGCTGGATTATAAGTGAGCCACGCTCCTCCTGATTGCAAAAAAGTACCAATTAATTTAAAAAAGGAGAACTTTACTTCATGTTTTATAGTTTGATTGGTCTTCATATTTATTTGTCCATCTTTGTTCCAATAATTATGTATTTTAGCACATAATTTACAATTTACAGTTTTTAAACATATATTTTTGGTTTTTCCCTTTACTTGTAGATGCATTTGTATCTCTTTTTAAATTGGTGCATTAAGTGTATTTATTTATTGGTCCATGTCAGTTTCAGTTCTCCATAATTAACCCTGTTCAGCTGAATACCACCTGGATGATGGAGAGCCTTTACAGACATATACTGTATACATAAATGCAGGCCAACAATTAGAAAGACTTACATAGCCATTCCCCTCCATGTCTCTCAGGAAAGGGTATTTCATGACCAGAGCCTTGGCAACTTGAGTGTACTCCACATTGGTTGGATATCTATCTCAAATACAGAAATATGTTATTTTTGTTTTCTTTAAACACAAATATAAGACAACAATAGTATACAGAAATGTTATTTACAGGTTGTATTCTGCCATCATTTCATACAGTACTCTGACTATTTTATTGCGGAGTTTGGGGACTCTGTGACATGGTTCTTTTGCATCCAGTTTCATCTGGACATCTTTGGGAAATGCTGGAATGATGGTCACAACAGGTAGTCTCCTGTGAGCCACTTCGCCACTGAAAGGAAAAATGAAAGTCATCCTTTCCCTAATTTTGGCTATAAAACAGATCACTGAATCAAATCTTTAAAAAAAAAAAAAAAAAAATTGTATTACTCTTTTAAATTATGCTGTATATATTGTTACTTTCAGTTCTATTTACAAACAATTAACAATTTCATAATTAATCATGTATAATGAATACATTTATTGACCCATTCACTATTCTGCTTAAAAGCTGTCCATTAAATTTTACCAGAAAACAAAGTTAAGAATAAAGAAATTAAAATAATCCCAGCCAATGTCCAGTTAAATGAAATGAAAAGAAGAACTGCAATATGCAAATGAGTGGGTAACCCCCACAATAAAGCAAATGTGTACAATAACTCCAAGGAACTCCCCTTTACTCCCTTAATTACAGAAATACATCTCAGTATTATCTATTGAATCTACGTTATATACAAACAGAATTTAAAAAATCAAGGTGTATTTTTTATATTATTTTACATTAGGCATTGGACAAGATATCTGAACACATTCATTCACAGCCAGTTTTGAGATGATACACTTGCCTTGCATCAGTAGATGGCATATGCTGGAGCTCTATTGTAGATGTAGATGGACAAACCTCCACTGGTACTGGCTCCAAGGTAATGGTGGTCTCACCTTCCTTGTACTGGCGCACGAATTGTTGAAATTGGACTTGCTTTTTAAATGAACCATCAAATAGGTATCCAACCATGGCTTCTGTTAGTCCATAATCCACAGTTTCTCCGTCGACTTCATTTTCTACAAAGAAGCACAAACAAACAAACATTGTCACCTTGCTGTGCAATTTCTCAATTGTACCTTAAAAAGCTATTTCTTACATTAGCAAGATTGCTGAGTGTGGTTTTACATTACAAGCAGAAAATAGAACGCATATTTTGTTTGAAACTGCCGTCAGATTGTTGGTTCTGAGGGTTCTGGGTTGTGACCAAGTTAGTTTGGACTCGGTTTTGATCGATGCCCGTTTTGTTTCAACGATTTAAAATTGCTGTTCTTACTGAGGAAGCTCAGTTACCTGTCTTGTGTGGTGCCGCAATATTCCAGAAATTTTTGCTATGGTTGTGGAGCGTTTATGAGCTGTAAAGTGTCCGTAAAGTTGTGTTCTGCTGTGCTAAGCTAACGTTACATTTACGTGTCAATCACGTCTGTTTACGAGCTGTGATTGGATGAAACAAGAAGCTGGATGAAACGAGAGCTGTGATTTGTCAGTTACACACTCGTATCTGTAAGGCGAGCGCTGATTCGCCGAAAGTGGTGACACAGGCCGTTACGACCAGCCCACTTTTGTCGTCATTTCCAGGCGCTGCATTGGGTCGAAGTACAGTTTGAACCCACAAGAAAAACGGAGATTTCTCTAAAGTTTAGAAAACTAAATAAAAGCCATCTAAACTGTCTAACCACATCGACTTGTCTCTTAAAAGAACGCGATTCAAGCGGTTATCACATCCCGACTAAAAACTAATTCTAAAATGTTGATTTTGACCTAATTGTTAGATGCTACACGCAAGCTAACATTTAGTTTCTCAGGATCCTGAGAGCTTATTTCTTTGCTGAGAAAAAATATATTTCTTAGCTGACTTTATAGCACTAGGTTTTTCTGAGCTTAACCGTTTCATGAAATGGTCAAATCTGCTGGATTTAAAAAAGTAGTTTGCCATTTGCACGTTAGCATTAGCTTCCTAGCTTTGCTAAGACATAAGCGCTTTTGAAATTGCGGTTAATCTTAAATTAATAGACTGTGTTAGATTATGGACATATCAAATAGGTCATTACTTACCCTTGAATCTTCTTGCCTCTTCTTCATTAATTTTGATTCCAGCTTCAGATATTTTTTGAACCAGTTCTTCGGTGGACAGGCTGCGTAAAACCGGGCAGTCCGCCATTTTACATTTCTGGCGCCTTTTCTGTCTAGGAGGAAATACCCCTCCCAACACTGACTCCTACTGGTACAATTTTGTACCATTTGCTCTGATCAGTGATTTCGTACCTCTGAAGGTCCACAGTAAATCACCCCAAGGGTCCATCTCTGTACTTACAAGGTACTTTCCCTATAAAAGTACCTTTTAGGTACAAAAGTTGACCTCTATTTTTTTGTGTGCATCCACCCATTCATACACACATTCATACACCGGTAGTGGTAGCCTGCCTTGCAAGGCGCCATCCAGACCTACCGGGAGCAACTCGGGGTTAATTGTCTTGCCCAGGGACACAACGACACATGGTGGGCAGATGCGGGATTCGAACCTCCAACCTTCCGATCGGGGGTCGACTGCCATTACCACTGTGCCACGGCCGCCCCTTGTGTTTAATGCAAACACATCTCATTTACCACTAAACAGATGGTAATGAAACTGAGAAAGTACCGTAATCAGTGGATGTACCTCTGCAGCTGATTCACTTTTGGAGTCTATCCTATTAAAGATGGCCATTACTACTGTAGTCATATAAAGCAAATGCAAAAATGGATATAATTCAGTCAATAGTAAATATATTTAGTCCTGAGAATCATCCTCAATGCATATGTTGAAATCCAACTCGCAAGATCTACCATTAAATGGAACAGTCATTGAGAAGTTTGACCAAAACTGCTGTACCTCCATCAGTTCTCATTAGAAGTTGATCTTGGTCTAAAACTCCAGCATGAAAGGCAACGAGTCATTTGTAACCCATGAGGAATACAGGGCCTTTATTCTCTTACTAGTTTTAACAATGGGTTTTACTTTAAAATTCAGCCTTGTGTTTAAAAAGTTTAATACGTCAGTAGTTTTAATACGAATGGGACGTTAGCATGTACATTATCACAACTAATCTGAATTACTGATGGATCCTGAAACTACTGAAGAAATGTCTGTACCTCCTAGCAGCTGCTCCATGTTTGAAGAGTTATTGCTGTCGTTTCCTCTGTTTGTCTGCTCTCTGGATCCCTGCAGGAAGATTAAAAACATTGTTACAACTGTATAATAAATGAATAAATAAATATACCAGACATCTGATGCCCACATGTTTCAGTCAGCTGAACAAATTGACTGGAAGCTATTTGGTCCATTAGAAGGATTCCAGAGGAACGCATGAGAAAGAGGAGAAGAAAACAAAGGTGAAGTGAAGTGCACGTCTGTAGGTTGTCCAGTCCAAACCCAATACATGTAATCTTCTTATGAGCTCAGAAAGATGTGCCTGAGACAGACACCCCATCTGTCCTGAGCAGCCAGCCACAAAACAAACTCATCCACTGTGTGCTTTAACAATTCTGATTATTTTAACATGCAGGAAAAACATTAAATGACAAACGGCATCCCTTTAAAATCTTTGGGTTCCAGCTGTGCAGCTAAGCCAAACCTCATACTGTTTCACTGTAACCAGAGTTCTGGTTATACAAAAACTATTATTGTAACACTACAAAATACAGCCAGGGATTTACCTGGTAAGTAACCGGGACATGTTGGGTACTTACTTTATACTTACAAGGTAATAAGTTACTTCAAAATAAAGCCAGGCCCCCATAAGTACCAGGCTTGTACCTGGTACAGACGGTACGTATCTATTTCTTACCTGGTAAGTACTGGGGACTTATGAGGACCTGGCTGTATTATAAAAGCACTTGTTATCTTTTGTGTACCCAGTAAGTACAGGATGCATCCTGGTATATACAATGCCACTTGGTACTTCCCCAGTAGGTACTAGGTTTATACTAGCCTGGTTTAAACCAGACCCTTGTCCTTCACTTCGCTTCGTACTAGGGTCTGGACTTTTCCCATTGAAAAACGTTTCTTGCTGGAGGCGTGGGCTCTGCTTAGGAACAAAACCATTGGATCTTTTGAACAGGGAAAGCATTCTGCTCCCTCCCCTCAGAGCCACCCCCCGTGCTCTGGTGAACTTGACTGGCAGCTGCTCTGCCTCCTGCAGCGTTTCTCTCGCTGCGCAAACTCAGTGTTTATATGTTATAAAACGTTTTAATACAATAAAATCAAACCATGGATCGCTGGTCCATGCAGCTCACCAAAAGACCAGAAAATCTGCAGGGATTCGGTCAGCAATAAAACCCGAGTTTAATTCTCGTGACAACCTGAGGCATTTCCGTGTTCATTTTACTCAGCAGGAGGGTGGAGGAGAAGGAGGACGAGGGAGCGATTACTTAACTTTTGGGGGGAAAAAACAAAAGAAAACTCCAGATAAGGGATTAAGAAGGGGAAATTAATAAATTTGTGTCACATATAAAACAATCCTGCATCGCTTTGCATCGCTTTGAATGAGAACATGCCGCTGCTCGCTGACTGAGCGCTGGCAGAGCCCTTTTATAGGACGCTGCGCGCTGGGACTGGTGGGGGCGTGGGTTAGGGTCCAAAACTCCACCCCTTCTGTTCTCTGATTGGTCCGAACAAAAATCTACCGGAGAAATCCTTGTGGGTGGGTGAAGTCCCAGACTGTGCAGTGAAGGGAAATGAGAATTGAGCGGAGCTGTGCAGGAATGGCGAGGGCCAGGCTAGGTTTATACTGGAAAAGTCCCAGGTCTTAAGTAAGCACTGGTATTGTTATATATTGCTACCACCGTCATTTGTCTTCCACTCAGTAAATCTATTGAGAAGAATCCTTGCTGCTAATTAGATAAATCACAGATAATGTTGTTCACTGGTGGAAAACCTGGAGAGCTGGTACAGGACGAACAACCTTCACATCAAACATTTTTCTTAGTTCATATCTTCAAAAAACAGTAATAAGATATTTTACAAATTATACTTTTGTTGGATGTAACTGGGACCTTGTGTACACAATATTGTTCCACCAAATGTACCACATGCGTGCGGTTCGTAGGACATGTAAAGAACCTTGAATCCCTGTGGACTCGTGGTGGACTGCAGCCGATGTTACGGCTCAAACTGATGTCACTTAAGGTACATATTACACAAATCCTCTGTCTGCACATTAGGCATGTATCCTTCAGCCTCAAGGAGCAAATCATCTTCCTCCGAGGCCCCAAACCTGCTCCTGAGTCTGTTGTGATTTCACCTAGTCCTGACAAGTTCAGAGCATTTGCAGGATCCAGCATGTCTAAGATGTGAGTAGGTCTGACTCATGTCTGAATCTGAACTTTCATACCATGAAACACCACCATGGTTACCACTGTTATGTTTGGCACACTATCCAGATCCTGAAACATGATCCAGTTTTTTCTGAATCAATACAGAATGTGTCACAGCTACTAGTGTCTGACTGCTGGTCCCTTTCAAATATTAGAGAGGGTCTTGAAACATTTGTATTCAGGTAGGCTGTTAATACCTAGTGACACTGGCATCTTTGGGTTTTTGTTTGTTCTTAACTTCTGGTGTAAAGGGCTCCGTTTACAGGTCTTAAGCAAAATTTGGACACCAAAAAAAGTATTGTAATCCTGAGGTTGCGGGTTTGAGCCCAGATTGCATCAGGACGGTATCCAGCATAAAACAATTGCCAGATTTTTCACGTGGTTGTGCTCACTGTGGGGACACCTAAAGACAGGAGTAACAGAGAGAAACTTACTGCGAATATGGAAGTTGTTCGGCACCTTGGAAATAATGCATTTTGAAATGACAAGTTTTTAATATATTTCAAGAAATTGAGAGGAAGCTAAATCCTATAGCAGCAACAGACCCGCATTTTGTTGCATAAACTGCATTAAAGAATTAAAGTATGTGGAAATGCAGGGGTGGGGTGGGGGCCAGTGGCGGTCCGTGGGATGTGCGAACTGTGCGACCGCACATGGCGCCATCCAGCAGGGGGCGCCATAAGAGACCCTGCTCCTCGTTTTTTTTTTAATTTAAATCTTTTACAACTTTTGTTTTTAACAACATAACACAGAACACTACCGCGCTGCTCATGGGCCGCCCCACCCTTAATTTATTCACATGTCCTCAGTTTAATCACCGCAGCAGCTGCTGGGTTCATTTCCTCAACCCAGGTCGCCCGCCCCACCTCCACTTTCAGTTTCGGTTTTGTTACGGAGGTGACACTACGTGCGGTCAGTGGAAAGATGGAAGAGAGGAAGAGTGAAGAGAAAGATTAAAAAGAGAGAGGCTCTGGAAACAGACACAGCTAAATGTGCAAACATTGACACATTTTTCACTCAAACAGCTGCAGTTTGTTAATGAGAGATCAAACAGGTAAGACATGCTGTTGAATTTTGCTGCAAAACACCGTTCAAGTTAATTATCAAGTCAATGAATTTTGTGGTGTGTGGCATTGTGACATAACATACTGTTAAATAATTTAAATAATATTATATGAGTCTGGATGAAGACCTGCTCTATATGAAACGTGCCCTGAAATGTTAGATAACCCTTTAATGAAATTGGCCTGAATTGATCATAAGTCTTTGTAAAAAGGGGAGATTTGTGCAGTGGACAATTTTTTTCTTTCCATTTATAGATGGCCTCCCTTCACACCTTTTAGCCATCCTCTCACTCCAATATATATATATTTTTTTTTTAAGAGAGAAAGAAAGAAAAGAGAAAGTAAGGCAACAAATCAACAATTATCAACCAAAAGAGCACAAGGCAAACACACCCAACCTCCGTCCACAATCCTGCAAAGCACATGACAGAACACAACAATGGAACATACATGCATAAAGACTAATAATATTCATGAGCTTGCAGTAGAATTCTATAAATACACATACCCATATCTACAACTATATATATACAGTAGTATACATACATATACTTTTATATTCATTTATATATATACCCATCTACATATCTACAGATATATATATATATACAGTAGTATACATACATATACTTTTATATTCATTTATATATATACCCATCTACATATCTACAAATATATATATACAGTAGTATACATACATATACTTTTATATTCATTTATATACCCATCTACATATCTGCATATATCTATATATACATCCCTGCATCCATTTGTGTGTGGTTGTGAGCATGCATAAGTGTATAAGGTTCCTCCAATAGAACATTTAGTAGCGACTGTGAAGCATCAGAGATCCGTCCCCCCAAAGCCCGAGGCAGACGAAGGAGCGATCAAAGCCCAAGACCCCAGGAAGGACCCCGAGCCCAGAGTCCCCAGGACTGCCCGAACAGGACGAGCCACTAGCCCACTCCCCAGATCCTACCAAGGGGAAGAACTGGACGAACCCCTACCAGCGACCACATACAATGACCCCCCGGTGTCGCCCGCGACAAATTCACAGGCCCCCGCCGGAGCCCGCTGCGCCGACGTAGCCCCAGGGCCGGTCACCGAGGCTCGGGCACCGGGGACGCCCACCCCTCGGGCCCAGACCCGACCGGACCAGAGGGCACGAGCCCCACCAGGCAGCCACCAGGCCGAGCCGACAAACGCCCAAGCGCCCAACCCCAGATAGTGAGGGCCCCAAGCACGCCCGCAGGCAAGGGAACACCTACCAGGGGGGGCCACGTGGCAGGAGCGCGACACTAAGTAGCCTCGGAAGTATCAGAGAGGGGGCAGTCCAAAACCCAGCCTGACAATTTTTTTAATGTGATTTAGTGTCAGGAGTGATGAGGGGATTGTTCCTGTCAGTATGAAGGAACAGGTGAGCTGTTCTAACTGTGTGTGAACAAACGAGCATTAGTTCCAATATAAACACTTTCTAAACGACAGTGACATTGTTATCATTAAAAGTAAGATAATAAATACATAAAGCAATGAAAGGGAATAGTATGAAAGTAATATGAAATAAGCCTGCATATTTTACCATTGAAAATATATTAATTGGTTAAGTCAAAATGTGTTTTCCATATCAAATGTGCTAAATCTTTACAGATAATTGTTCTGATGCAGGCTCAGTAAATGTAGTCCTCTGGACAGATTCTTCTTTGTATCAAAAAGACTTCTTCAGTCTGAGGAGCTGTGACAAACTCAGTCATCGTTCCTCCTTGATGGAGAGGAACGATGGTTTGAGAGAGGAGTAAAGGAGGCCATCTTTGTGAAAAGAAACCGTCCATCATTAAACAGAGGTGGAGGCCTCCATGTTCAACTGTCCACCTCTCACAATGCTGTTATTGCTAGTATTTTACTGTTCATATAAAATATTTGATAATGTTCTTATAGAAACAATTCTTGAGTAATGTTCATAATGTGTTAATGCTACATGTTTGTCTCAGGCTACTTCTTGTTCTGCCATTAACTCATTATTGAATAGTTTATATATGTAGGTAAAACTAGATGTTGAACAACCCATTAAAATACACCAGAATGCAGGAAATGGCATCTATTTTATTCAAAATTTTCTGAGAGAGGACCCCCACTGGCAACCTAGCCGGGGGGGGCGCCATTGGGGTTGCTCGCACAGGGCGCCAAATAGGCTAGGACCGCCTCTGCTTTGTGGGCGTGGTTTATGTAAAGTGGCTGCAGTCAGCTGATCTCAGCATCTGCTGAGGAGCTGCTGGCTAAGGCTGTGAGAAAACAGCCAAGATTACGACTGTTCCAGTAAAACTGCTTAAGAAAATCAAATGTCCTAAAGATGGAAAAAGAACTCGTAGAAGGAGATTGGACCATTTTGCACACCCAGGAGACGGCACAGAGAACCGGCGGCTCTCCATGGGTGTGTTGACCGAGAGAGAGAGAGAGAGAGCGCTCCTCCCCCCAGGAGGGAGTGCTCCTTGGTCGGACAGCGAAGGTGCACTTTCCCGCACCATCTGTTAGAAACTGTGGCCGTCTCTTTGGGAACGGATTTAGAAAACAGAGGTTCTCCACGGTTAGCAACCAAAATCCCAGATCTTCCTCCTCCAACTCCATCTTCCAGACATCTGGGAAGGATGTCCAGGGCATGTCCAACTGGGAGGAGACCCCAGGGAAGACACGCTGAAGAGACCATCTCGACTGGTCTGAGAACAACTTGGAGTCCTCCCAGATGAGTTGGCAGTGGAGAGAGATCTGGACCTCCCACTGGGACGGGACCCCGGGTCTGGCCCAGAACTTTCCAGAGGAATTGGATGGATGGATGGATAAATGGACAGATGGATTGATGGATGGATGGATAGATAAACAGACGAGTGGATGGATAGATAAACAGGTGGATGGATGGACTGATTGATTGATGGATGGATTTATGGATGATGAATGGACTGATGGATGGATAGATGAATAGATCTATAGCTGGATGGATGGACAGATGTATAGATGGATGAATTGATGGATATATATATAGATGGATGAATTGACTGATGGATGGATAGATGACTAGATCTATAGCTGGATGGATGGATAGATGGATGGATGGATAGATGTATAGATGGATGAATTGACTGATGGATGGATAGATGACTAGATCTATAGCTGGATGGATGTATAGATGGATGAATGGACTGGTGGATGAATAGATGGATGGATGATAGACGGCTGGATGGATGTATAGATAGATGGATGGATATGGATAAATGGTTATCAGTACTTTATTAATCCCGGGGTGGGATTTGAATTCTGAATGCTCTGGACTGGGAGCCCCTCAGGATCCTTCAGTAGGAGCTGGAGAGGAGAATGTCTGGGTCAGATCCAAATTAATAAATGTTCTTCATTTAATGTTTGTATCGAACGTTAAGACCTGCCAACCATTAAATTATTATTTGTTAAATAACCGGCTGTATTTACTTAAAGGGATGATTTTGTGTTTGCAGCTGCCAGATAAATCCATGGCCAGCCTGGTTCGGTTCTACTACTCCTGGAAGAAAACTCGGAGCAAAATGAGTCTGATCGACAGACAGACCCGGAAACCCAAGCAGGAGAAGGGCGACAGGTGAGCAGAGACCGCGATGTGTTCATGATGGTGGAGCGTGCCGTGCGACGGGTCAGTAACTCCCGGTGTGTTCTGTGTCATTCAGCAGTGACGACGATGCCGAGCCCGGTGCCAGAAAACCTCCCAGTGACTCGGAGGTTTGCCCAAATAAAGACAAGAAGGAGGTAACTGCAGCTGACCTGTAAGTTTTAGTTTCTTTACCGAGTCCTGACTGACCCGTCTGACTTGTTGCAGCCGAGTTCCGAGTCCGAGAGGCCCGAGGTGAAACCAGCTTCTGCTTTCAAGGTAAGAGCTCCATGGATCCCTTCGTTTGTTTTTAACCGTATTTTCCGGAATATAGGTTGCACCTGAATATAGGTCGCACCTACGTCAAAATGTGGACCGTGTTTAGCTCTGCTGCAACAGTCTCTTCCACAGGAGCGCACAGATTGTTTGATAAAAATTATAGCAACTATGTGTCTGAGCTGAACTTTTCTTTAATAAATGAATAATTTTAGCAGGATAAACACCTAAAAATATATATTTGTTAGCTGACATTATTGTAGGAGTGTGTCTCAGTTTAATTTTTGTTAATAAATGATTACAAATCAGCTTATTTTATAAAAAGCCATAAATAGGTCGCACCTGAATATATGTCGCAGGGCATGCAAAAATGATAAAAAAAGGTGCGACCTATATTCCGGAAAATACGGTAACTTTTTCGTTCTGTCTGACGAGTCGTGGTAACCTGTCTTCACACCACCCGTCTGTCTCTCTGAACCAGCAGACAGGTGGTAAAGTGTCTCAGCGGATGAAGAAACGTCCTCCCAGGGGGATGTTTCTGAACCAGCAGGGCGTGGTGTCCTTGGCGTCTTCGTCGGCTCAGGGAGTCATCCGACAGCTCGACTGTCAGCTGGTGTCCATCAAGAAGCAGGTGCGTTGCCCCGTCTCTGTTGAAGACAGAAAGACGGAGGACTCGTTTACCGGTTTGCGTCTTTTTCTTTCGTTCAGAATCAGACGATCAAACAAACCAACAGCACTCTGAAGGAGCAGCTCAGCTCTGGAGTCGAGGAGTTTAAGCTAGCTGAGGTAACCGTGGCAACGCAGCCCGTCCTGCGTGGCCTTCAGTGGTCGGCGTCCATCCTGTAGGAAGTGCTTGGTGTCTGTAGGTGTCCTCTGAGACGTCTCTGTCTTTCAGATGAACCAGAAGCTCAACAACCGCTGGACCACAGAGGAGCAGCTGCTTGCTGTCCAAGGTAACGCCTCAGCTAGCTGCGACCAGGTCACATGGATTTACCTGAAACATTACGAGGCAGCCGGTTTCCTTCATTTAGCTCCACTTCACTACGAACATTATTTTACAAAACAACAAGTTGTCCCTGAAAAACTCTGTTTGTTCTCTGCATTTCATACAGAGTTTTAAATGAAACTGTGGTTTGTCAGCACTTAGCAGTCGGGACCGCTCAAGGCCTTCAGCAGCTTCAGAAAAGGCCTAAGAAATCAGCACGTGAAATGTTACACTTCAATCTTTATTTACTGTTTACTACATCTATACGTTTACTGTTGTTCTTATTCTTTTTTTGGTCATTTCTTATATTTTCTGTAAACTACTTTTCAGTATTTTAGTGACAGATTAATTTATTTTAGCATTTGTTTTGTTAATTTTAGCTACAGTTGAGCTGCTTTTAGCAACTGTTACTTTATCTTGTAGCTAGTGTTCAGCTCAGTTCTGCTCATGTTCTGTTTATTTTAGCTTGTATCAAGCTCTTTTTAGCTAATGTTTTGCTCATTTTGGCTGGTGTCATGCTCGTTTGGGTTAGCGGCGTGCTCGTTTGGGCTAGCGGCGTGCTCGTTTGGGCTAGCGGCGTGTTCATTTGCGCTAGCGGCGTGTTCATTTGCGCTAGCGGCGTGTTCATTTGCGCTAGCGGCGTGCTCATTTGGGCTAGCGGCGTGCTCATTTGGGCTAGCGGCTCACTTATTTTGGGCATGTTCATTTGTGCTAGTAGCTCGTTCATCTGGGCTAGCGGCTCGTTCATTTGGGCTAGCGGCTCGTTCATTTGGGCTAGCGGTTCGTTCATTTGGGCTAGCGGCTCTTTCATTTGGGTCAGCGGCTCGTTCATTTGGGCTAGTGGCTCATTCATTTGGACTGGCGGCTCGCTCATTTGGGCCAGCGGCTCACTCATTTGGGCTGGCGGCTTGCTCATTTGGGCTAGCGGCTCGCTTATTTGGGCTAGCGGCTCGTTCATTTGGGCTAGCGGCTCGTTCATTTGGGCTAGAGGCCCGTTCATTTGGGCTAGCGGCTTGTTCATTTGGTTTAGCGGCTCGTTCATTTGGTTTAGCGGCTCGTTCATTTGGGCTAGTGGCTTGCTTATTTGGGCATGCTCATTTGGGTTAGCGGCTCGCTCATTTGGGCTAGTGGCTTGCTTATTCGGGCATGCTCATTTGGGCTAGCGGCTCGCACATTTGGGCTAGCGGCTCGCACATTTGGGCTAGCGGCTCGCTCATTTGGGCATGCTCGTTTGAGCTAGAGGCGTGTTCATTTGGGCTAGAGGCGTGTTCATTTGGGCTAGAGGCGTGTTCATTTGGGCTAGAGGCGTATTCATTTGGGCTAGCGGCTCGCTTATCTGGGCATGCTCATTTGGGCTAGCGGCTCGCTCATTTGGGCTAGCGGCTCGCTCATTTGGGCTAGCGGCTCGCACATTTGGGCTAGCGGCGTGCACATTTGGGCTAGCGGCGTGCTCATTTGGACTAGAGGCGTATTCATTTGGGCTAGCGGCTCACTCATTTGGGCTAGTGGCTCGTTTATTTGGGCATGCTCGTTTGAGCTAGCAGCATGCTCATTTGGGCTAGTGGCTCACTCATTTGGGCTTGTGTTCTGCTCTGTTCTGTGTTGACTTAAGGCCGGCGCAGAGCTCCGCGCTGGACTGAGCCCCGCGCCACGCGCGTGCGCTGTGCGTGGGGGGTTCACAGCAGAGCTCAGCGTGAAGCAGCGTGTGGCTCCAACGTTTTCGCTCCAAATACTTGATGTCATTTGAGCAGAAGCAGGGCGGAGCGTTTAGCTACGGGACAAATTGAGGTCGCTGATTGGTCATTTGCTGACAGCCTACTGATTTGATTGACAGGTCGGGTCTGAGAAGAATGTCGGGTCTGTGAGAAGAAAAGGCAGAGGGCTGCGCAGCGGTTTTCTGTGTTTATATGTTCATAAAAAGTTTTTTAAAATACAATTAAAACAGGGAGCGCTGGTCCTTCAGCCCACACAGCAGAAAAGCACACCAGGAAATATTTAGAAGCTGGCGCATCCACGTTGGACATGAGTTTAGTTCACTTGTGACAAGTTCATTCATTCCTCCTCATCGGAGGAGGAAGTGAATGGTGACCGCTTCAAGCGATCACTTGACTTTTGGCAAAAAAACAAAAGAAAAGTCCGATCAGCTATGAAGAAGGGATATTTAATAAATTTGTGTAACATACAAAACAGTCCGCGACCGGGCAGTTTATTGTGAGACAACGCGCGCGCGTGAGCGGTCGTAAAATTTGAGCTTGGCGCGTTCGCGTTCAAAGGCTTGTGCAGCGGCGCTCGCACCGCGCTCACACGGCGTGGCGCGGCGCTGGCAACAGCGCGGAGCTCTGCCCCGGCCTTTAGCCTTTTCAGTAAATCTGATTGGTCACTCAGCAATTATTTTCACAGAAAATATGTATATTTTTTAGTTTGTAGACTGCAGCATGTCTCGTTGCTGCGCCGCTGATCACCCTGCACTTCACACTCTGTTTGGTTCTGGTGAAACCCACCTTTTAATCAAACTTCTTACTGGACTTCTCTCCTTCCTGTCCGACCTCTGCAGGCATCAGAAAGTACGGACGAGACTTCCAGGCCATCTCGGATGTGATCGGGAACAAGTCCGTGGTCCAGGTGAAGAACTTCCTGGTGAACTACAGGCGGAGGTTCAACCTAGACGAGGTCCTTCAGGAGTGGGAGGCAGAACAGGAAATGGAAGGAGGAGATGGAAGAGTAAAGGAGGAGGAAGGAGAGAAAGACATGGAGGTGTGTTTTGCCGAAGATGAAGAAGCTGCTTCTGAGCAGAAAGTGAAGGTGAGTACAGTACTGTAGGTGACTTTCAGGTCATATTTGGCGCCACCTGCAGGACAGTCCAGGTGTGAACACCTGCTTGTCGTAATAATACTCATTTATATATTTTTTTCCCAGGACCTAAATGTTCCTGTACATTCTGAAAAGCCTCCGGCCAACTGAGACCACCCTGACCCTCTGAGGTGTTTTTATTATTCTTTTCTTTATTTTTTTTTTCCTTTTTTTTTCCCACCTGTAACGGCTCAGGTTGAAAGTTGGAGTTATGACATCACAGCTCACTGAACCAGTCAAATGTGAAAACACAGTTTTTGCTGTATTTTTCTTTTTTTTTAATGTTTTTTTGTTTGTTTTATTTTTAGTATTTTCTCAGTGAGTTGCGTGGAAACGTTAAACAATGAGGCCTGTTTTTTTTGGGGGGGAGAGGGTGTCTGTTCCTGTTCCTGGTTGGGTTTTTATTTTTAAGTATGGTATTTCAAACTTTTTGAAGAAATGCAATAAACAAGCACACGGCCTAGTCATTTTGTCCTTTGACATCAAAGGCAGAGGTTTCCTTTTTTTCATTTTGCCTGGGTAACGTTTTGTTTCTTGGCAGGGTGAGGGATGTAAACAGAATTTTCTTAATATTTATAAATATTTTTCACGCAAGTTCGGTAAAATAAAGTGTGGTTAATAAAACAAGAATGGTTTCTCAAAGGAAGTGTGCTTTGTTTTTCTAAATGTTGATTTTTACACTTTTTCTTTATCCCAACGGCAGAACTGAATATGTCTCTAAACATAAAGGTCTTTGTCCCTGCGTGGACAAACATTTGCTTTTGTCTCTTTGAGAGTAATGTCTTCATCACCTGGGTGTCCTTTCAGTCCATGTTGGTCCAGTTCTCATTTCTCTGTACTGATTCTCTGACTTCAACGGCATCTTCACACAAGGTCTGCAGCTACTGTTCTGGGTTTGATCCGAGAGCCTCACAACAGAACCCGCCTCCTTACAGAGTCGTACGATGGCAGAACCTGGTGTCCTAATTACTGGTACGGAACATGAAACCTTCGTGAATCTTTGAAATAGAACCAAGGGTAAAATGGAAGTAGTTATGCTACTTAATAGAATCATTTAATTCATTTTAAATTGTTGGAGTTTTTTTTTTCTTCATATTTATTAAAAACAAAAAATAATTTTGCCAGTTTAATTCATTCATTCAACCCCCTGATGCATGCTCAACAGCACCTCAGACTGAGGAAGTCTTTCGGACGAAAGTCGAAACGTTTCTACAAATTATTATTATATATATATATATTTTTTTATGTCCAGAGGACCAGACTTAGCTTTTTTAGATAATTCATTCAACCTTTATTTAGGCAGGTTAATCTCATTGAGCCTCGAGGACTCATTTTCAAGAGGGACCTATCTACAAACTAAAGAATGAGGACAACAGCAACAGTAGAATTTCCTTAAACAATCAACAATAGACAAACATAAGAGAAATACAGATTTGAAGGGCTCTGGACACCCCAGTCTCCTCAATAGCTACATTCCTGATTAAAACTACAAACTAGAGTTTAATTGTGCTTTAAATTGCATTTAATAAAACATGTTAGTGCATAGGTGGCTGTGGGTTCAAAATTATGTATTTTAATTTTCACTAAAAGGTGTATGTTTTGCATCTTGGGGAATGGGTTGCCAGATAGTAAAATGACGAACTTCCGTACTGTCGCTTTAAAACTCGTTTTTTTAATCCCAACTGTCGTTTGTGTGGAGTGAGGGTGCACTGTTTGTGATATGTTGGTGTTTGCGTGAATAAACAATTTATTTGCGCGCTGTATAAGCTATTGGTCACTCAACCTATCGTACAATGACGATAACTATTGTATCTGGCAACGCGGAGCGGGCGGCTCTCCTTCGGCACGCTCACCGCTCGGTCCCCGGGAAGCAGCGCCCCCTTGCGGCTTACCGCTCCCCGGGCAGCTGGGGGATTTCCTGAGCGGAAGTAGCGGAAGGGGGTTTCCAGCGTAATGAGCCCAGTCCTGGCTTCAGCCAGACAGTCTCCGACCTGGATGCTCAGCGGGTTCTGTCTCCACTAAACGCCACCACGGCACGTTCGGAGACCGTGGAAGTCTGCGCCAGAACCGGACTATGAAGAGTCCGCCTGAAGCCTGGAGCTGCGTCGGCGGCACGTTATAACGACCCGAACCCCATTAGAGTTCACCGAGCCGAGGGTGCTGCTGAACCGTCGAGCCGTGGCCTGTGGAGGAGGCTGACGTGAGTCCGCACACACACACCGAGGGGTAAATACATCCGTAAAAAACAGAATTGAATACAAAACATCTACAGCTGCCGGCGTGTTTTCTTACGTATTTTACGTACGTGTTTACGTAAAATTTGAGCGAGCGATGCTAAAAAAAAAATGCTAATGCTGTTAGCATTGACAGTCGGTGTGTTTACATCCGCTCCTCAATTCAAACCAACGAGTCAAAAAACGAGTTTAAAACACTAATAAAAACAAACATTTAAAGCACTTTAAGACTAATAGAACAAAAGTCAAACAATGATTCTTGTTGTATTTTAAATTCGTTTTGATATTGTGATTTTCTAGTGTGTATAACTAGCCTCTTGTGCTTTACCTTTAATAAAATGCAATAATTAGCAGGTTGTCACGTTACGAATCAGACAAAATCTGATTATTGTCACATTAATGTGGTGTTTTGGTTCACACAAAGCTCAGAATGCTCCTGTCCAAGGTGTTGCTCAACATATCAACACCATCAGGTGTTTTATCTGCGTAAATTCCCGTTTAAATGTTTCCAGAGGGACTTTTTAAAGACCGTCCTTTTCCCTGATTACTGTACATAGTTTTTTATTTATATATAATTTACATACAAACAATAATGACTGACAGTAATGTGAACTTTAAAGCTCCATTATATTTTAGTGTTATTTAAATTTATGTATTTAATTAAGAGGAAGCCAAAACGTTGAATGATGATTATAATTGAAAATTGTTCAGTGAATCTCAAAAGTCTGGAGATGTCCAGGACCTGAGGAGACCATCTGTCGGAGGTCTTGAAGGACCTGAGGAGACCATCTGTTGGAGGTCTTGAAGGACCTGAGGAGACCATCTGTCGGAGGTCTTGAAGGATTTGAGACCAGCTGTTGGAGGTCTTGAAGGACCTGAAGAGACCAGTTGTCGGAGGTCTTAAAGGATTTGAGACCAGCTGTTGGAGGTCTTGAAGGACCTGAAGAGACCAGCTGTTGGAGGTCTTGAAGGACCTGAGGAGACCATCTGTCGGAGGTCTTGAAGGACCTGAAGAGACCAGTTGTCGGAGGTCTTGAAGGATTTGAGACCAGCTGTTGGAGGTCTTGAAGGACCTGAAGAGACCAGCTGTTGGAGGTCTTGAAGGACCTGAAGAGACCAGCTGTTGGAGGTCTTGAAGGACCTGTCGGAGGTCTTGAAGGAGTTGAGGAGACCAGCTGTCGGATGTCTTGAAGGAGCTGAGGAGACCAGCTGTCGGATGTCTTGAAGGACCTGAAGAGGCCAGCTGTCGGAGGTCTTGAAGGACCTGAAGAGACCAGTTGTTGGAGGTCTTGAAGGACCTGAAGAGACCAGTTGTCGGAGGTCTTGAAGGACCTGAAGAGACTAGTTGTCGGAGGTCTTGATGGACCTGAAGAGACTAGTTGTCGGAGGTCTTGAAGGACCTGAAGAGACCAGCTGTCAGAGGTCTTGAAGGACCTGAGGAGACCAGTTGTCGGAGGTCTTGAAGGACCTGAGGAGACCAGCTGTCGGAGGTCTTGAAGGACCTGAAGAGACCAGTTGTCTGAGGTCTTGAAGGACCTGAAGAGACCAGTTGTCTGAGGTCTTGAAGGACCTGAAGAGACCAGTTGTCTGAGGTCTTGAAGGACCTGAAGAGACCAGTTGTCGGAGGTCTTGAATGACCTGAAGAGACCAGTTGTTTGAGGTCTTGAAGGACCTGAAGAGACCAGCTGTCAGAGGTCTTGAAGGACCTGAAGAGACCAGTTGTTGGAGGTCTTGAAGGACCTGAAGAGACCAGTTGTCGGAGGTCTTGAAGGACCTGAAGAGACTAGTTGTCGGAGGTCTTGATGGACCTGAAGAGACTAGCTGTCAGAGGTCTTGAAGGACCTGAGGAGACCAGCTGTCAGAGGTCTTAAAGGACCTGAGGAGACCAGCTGTCGGAGGTCTTGAAGGACCTGAAGAGACCAGTTGTCTGAGCTCTTGAAGGACCTGAAGAGACCAGTTGTCGGAGGTCTTGAAGGACCTGAGGAGACCAGTTGTCGGAGGTCTTGAAGGATCTGAAGAGACCAGTTGTCACTCTGAGGTCTTGAAGAGACCAGTTGTCGGAGGTCTTGAAGGACCTGAAGAGACCAGTTGTCGGAGGTCTTGAAGGACCTGAGGAGACCAGCTGTCGGAGGTCTTGAAGGATCTGAAGAGACCAGTTGTCTGAGGTCTTGAAGAGACCAGTTGTCTGAGGTCTTGAAGAGACCAGTTGTCGGAGGTCTTGAAGGACCTGAAGAGACCAGTTGTCGGAGGTCTTGAAGGATCTGAAGAGACCAGTTGTCTGAGGTCTTGAAGGACCTGAGGAGACCAGTTGTCGGAGGTCTTGAAGGACCTGAGGAGACCAGCTGTCGGAGGTCTTGAAGGACCTGAAGAGACCAGTTGTCGGAGGTCTTGAAGGAGCTGAGGAGACCAGTTGTCGGAGGTCTTGAAGGACCTGAGGAGACCAGCTGTCGGAGGTCTTGAAGGACCTGAAGAGACCAGTTGTCGGAGGTCTTGAAGGACCTGAGGAGACCAGTTGTCGGAGGTCTTGAAGGACCTGAGGAGACCAGCTATCGGAGGTCTTGAAGGACCTGAAGAGATCAGCTGTCGGAGGTCTTGAAGGACCTGAGGAGACCAGCTATCGGAGGTCTTGAAGGACCTGAAGAGACCAGTTGTCGGAGGTCTTGAAGGACCTGAAGAGACCAGTTGTCGGAGGTCTTGAAGGACCTGAGGAGACCAGTTGTCGGAGGTCTTGAAGGACCTGAGGAGACCAGCTATCGGAGGTCTTGAAGGACCTGAAGAGACCAGTTGTCGGAGGTCTTGAAGGACCTGAAAAGGCCAGTTGTCGGAGGTCTTAAGGACCTGAGGAGACCAGCTGTCGGAGGTCTTGAAGGAGTTGAGGGGACCACTTGTCGGAGGTCTTGAAGGAGCTGAGGAGACCAGCTGTCGGAGGTCTTGAAGGAGCTGAGGAGACAAGTTGTCGGAGGTCTTGAAGGAGCTGAGGAGACTAGCTGTCGGAGGTCTTGAAGGAGCTGAGGAGACCAGTTGTCGGAGGTCTTGAAGGAGCTGAGGAGACCAGCTGTCGGAGGTCTTGAAGGAGCTGAGGAGACCAGCTGTCGGAGGTCTTGAAGGAGCTGAGGAGACCAGCTGTCGGAGGTCTTGAAGGAGCTGAGGAGACCAGCTGTCGGAGGTCTTGAAGGAGCTGAGGAGACCAGCTGTCGGAGGTCTTGAAGGAGCTGAGGAGACCAGCTGTCGGAGGTCTTGAAGGAGCTGAGGAGACCAGCTGTCGGAGGTCTTGAAGGAGCTGAGGAGACCAGCTGTCGGAGGTCTTGAAGGAGCTGAGGAGACCAGCTGTCGGAGGTCTTGAAGGAGCTGAGGAGACCAGCTGTCGGAGGTCTTGAAGGAGCTGAGGAGACCAGCTGTCGGAGGTCTTGAAGGAGCTGAGGAGACCAGTTGTCGGAGGTCTTGAAGGAGCTGAGGAGACCAGTTGTCTGAGGTCTTGAAGGAGCTGAGGAGACCAGTTGTCGGAGGTCTTGAAGGAGCTGAGGAGACCAGCTGTCGGAGGTCTTGAAGGAGCTGAGGAGACCAGCTGTCGGAGGTCTTGAAGGAGCTGAGGAGACCAGCTGTCGGAGGTCTTGAAGGAGCTGAGGAGACCAGCTGTCGGAGGTCTTGAAGGAGCTGAGGAGACCAGCTTGTCGGAGGTCTTGAAGGAGCTGAGGAGACCAGTTGTCGGAGGTCTTGAAGGAGCTGAGGAGACCAGTTGTCGGAGGTCTTGAAGGAGCTGAGGAGACCAGCTGTCGGAGGTCTTGAAGGAGCTGAGGAGACCAGCTGTCGGAGGTCTTGAAGGAGCTGAGGAGACCAGCTGTCGGAGGTCTTGAAGGAGCTGAGGAGACCAGCTGTCGGAGGTCTTGAAGGAGCTGAGGAGACCAGCTGTCGGAGGTCTTGAAGGAGCTGAGGAGACCAGCTGTCGGAGGTCTTGAAGGACCTGAGGAGACCAGCTGTCGGAGGTCTTGAAGGACCTGAGGAGACCAGCTGTCGGAGGTCTTGAAGGACCTGAGGAGACCAGTTGTCGGAGGTCTTGAAGGAGCTGAGGAGACCAGTTGTCTGAGGTCTTGAAGGAGCTGAGGAGACCAGTTGTCGGAGGTCTTGAAGGAGCTGAGGAGACCAGCTGTCGGAGGTCTTGAAGGAGCTGAGGAGACCAGCTGTCGGAGGTCTTGAAGGAGCTGAGGAGACCAGCTGTCGGAGGTCTTGAAGGAGCTGAGGAGACCAGCTGTCGGAGGTCTTGAAGGAGCTGAGGAGACCAGTTGTCGGAGGTCTTGAAGGAGCTGAGGAGACCAGTTGTCGGAGGTCTTGAAGGAGCTGAGGAGACCAGTTGTCGGAGGTCTTGAAGGAGCTGAGGAGACCAGCTGTCGGAGGTCTTGAAGGAGCTGAGGAGACCAGCTGTTGGAGGTCTTGAAGGAGCTGAGGAGACCAGCTGTCGGAGGTCTTGAAGGAGCTGAGGAGACCAGTTGTCGGAGGTCTTGAAGGAGCTGAGGAGACCAGCTGTCGGAGGTCTTGAAGGAGCTGAGGAGACCAGCTGTCGGAGGTCTTGAAGGAGCTGAGGAGACCAGCTGTCGGAGGTCTTGAAGGAGCTGAGGAGACCAGTTGTCGGAGGTCTTGAAGGAGCTGAGGAGACCAGTTGTCGGAGGTCTTGAAGGAGCTGAGGAGACCAGTTGTCGGAGGTCTTGAAGGAGCTGAGGAGACCAGCTGTCGGAGGTCTTGAAGGAGCTGAGGAGACCAGCTGTTGGAGGTCTTGAAGGAGCTGAGGAGACCAGCTGTCGGGAGGTCTTGGAAAACCTGAGGGGACCAGATGTCTGAGGTCTTGAAGGATCTGAGGACACCAGCTGTTGGAGGTTTTGGAGGGATTGTTGCACCGTTCTGGTCTGATGGAGGACTCTAGCTGTCCTCTAGTCCTGGATCTTCTCTGCAGGATGGGAGCAGATGTTGTTCTAAAACCTGAAGATACTTTTCTTCATTGATGGAGTCTTTCCACATGTGTCAGCTGCACATGTTGGAGGCATTAATGCACCACCATACCATCAGAGAGGCAGCTGTTTGACTTGTGAGCTGATCCATGCTGGATGGTCCCTCTCCTCTTTAGTAAGAAGGATGTGGTTTTCAAACAGAACTTCAGATTAGGACCCATATGTCCACAGATCAGTTCTGGACTTCACCTCAGTTCATTTGAAATGAGCTCTGGTCCTGGTTCTGTTCACATCTGGCTTCTTCTTTGTCTGATAGAGCTTTAAGCAGCGTCTGTGGATGAACTGTGTGTGAACAGAACCAGACCAGGATATACTGCAGTGGCCCCTGAGGGCCTTGTCCTAGGAGCTCAGATTTAATCAGATTCTTCTAATCTGTGGATCAGATTATGAACTGGAGATGATGGAGATTAAAGCGTCCTTGACATGATTTTTTTTTACGGTACTATGCATAAAATTGCTCAAAATATATATCTTTTATCATTCAACTATGTTTGTTTTTGCAAACAAAATGATAAATCAATTAAATTTTGCTTTAAAAGTGATTTTAAACTTTGCGCCGTGTTTAATCACGGGAAATCCGATTACACACGAACGCAACATCTGTGACGTAAAATCGGGCAGAGGGCTCTGGTCTCTTTAATAGCGGACAATTTAAAACCCGACGAATTTAGCAATCTATGTGAAGATTTGAGCTATTTGTCTTTAGTTTGGGAAGCCGAAAATAGTTCGGGTGATGGAACAAGAAACAACCGGATCTAATTTAGGTCTGATGCTGTATGAGACTTACCTTCAGGTGGAGCGAGGCGGGCATAGGCGTAATTTACACGGGGGTTGTGGGGGTTTTGACCCCCACAATAATTTGATCCGGTCATTTCAACCCCCCCAATAAAATGACATCATTTCGTCATTATACATATCTTACATCAGTGGTCCCCAAACTTTTTCCTGTGAGGGCCACATAACTTTTCCCTTCGCTGGTGGGGGGCCGGAGTCAGTTTTTAACAGGAAAAAGTGTGACGATTGCAGGAGTGCCTAAATCAGGGGTGCCCAACCTTTTTTGAACCAAGAGTTACTTTTGAAGTCGGCAGTTTGCCGAGAGCTACTCGTCCAGTCTCAGTATCAAAAAACAAAATTTTTCATCTCCCTACTCCTCACTTCTTTAAAGTAAATAAAACAGAACGTAATGTGTTGCTAGTTTTATTTAATTAAAGTATTTTATCAAAGTAAAATGACGCAATATTTGAAAAGCACACCATATTTTTTAAAGAAACGAATAAACAATGAACTGAACAATATAAAACTCCCTCATTTACACTAACTATTTACAAAAAGTGACTTACAAAGGTGCAGATTTACAAATCTCCAACAACTATTTCAAACCTCAATAAAACCTAAATATCAAAACTAGGCAGCTGCTCTG
Organism: Garcialebias charrua; assembly: GCA_038048925.1. Taxonomy (NCBI): domain Eukaryota; kingdom Metazoa; phylum Chordata; class Actinopteri; order Cyprinodontiformes; family Rivulidae; genus Garcialebias; species Garcialebias charrua. Next base: position 24,924 of record JBBPBX010015478.1, on the reverse strand, counting down.
TGCAGCAGGATGGTGTCATCTGGTGCAAGCTGTATAAAATAAATGTGTCTCTACCTTAGTGGCACTTCTGACACTGAGAGGAGGAGGCGCGGGGCAGTATGAGGTGGAGGCGCAGGCAGGTCTCCAGATGATCATCAGTCATTGTGGATCTGTTTTTGGACTTGATGATTTTCATGTGTGAAAAAGCAGACTCACACAGGTAGGTAGATCCAAAAAGTGCTGTTAAGTTCAAAGCACATCTTCGGATGTAAGGATACTTTTCTTCTGAGAGCAGACTCCAGAACTCTCCATCCACGCCAGGTGATACTCGAATTACAGATGAGGCAAATAGACTTTGAATTAGAATAAACAAAAAAATACTCCTCCTCCCACTCTGTGTGAAAATAATATTTATGTGAAAGGGAGACAATTCAACTTACTCCTTCATCTTTAAAAACTGTGTTAGGATATGCTAAGTACTTGGTGACCGTACAGTACTGTACATGTATTCATTTGTAAAAAAAAAAAAAAAAAATTTTTTTTTTTTTTTTTTTTTTTTTACTATTGTTCTGGGGGCCGGACCAAATGTGGGGGCGGGCCGGATGCGGCCCGCGGGCCGTAGTTTGGGGACCACTGTCTTACATCAATAATTGATTTTCTTTATTCATTCAAATTTTTTAGTAAAATTGCTGCATGTTTTTAACAAACTCCCTGAGGACTGACCCCCTCCCCTGCAAATAATTTGGTATCACCCATCTCACCGGCTACAGGAAGTCACGTGAGTCACGGAGCTGCTCATGAAGTTGCCCAGAAGTTTCTACATGCATGTGTCCGAAAAAGGCCTCCTTTGGTCTGACTGACTCTGTCGCTGCCTGCCCCTTGCTATGGATGTAGCTGCTATTAGCTGTGAGGTTCGCTGTTTTTGTTTGCAAGATACCACTCATAAACCACACCGCGGATTTTTAAATCCAGCTGATTTCACATTTGGTTCAGCTCAGGAGCCCGTCTGCTGTAGTGAGGTAAGAAATATATTTTTTAAGCGTTTATTTAACTAAATTTAAAGAAACAAAGCTCCGGTTTGACCCGCCTGGCGCCTGCATAAAAATCAGCGAACTTTTTTTTTTTAATCCAGCTGATTTGAACATTTCGTCAAACTCAGGAGTATGTCTACTATCACCCATAAGTCAGCGAAGAAATACTGTATATTTTTAAGCGTTTATTTAGCTAAATTTAAAGAAAGAAAGCGTCCGGTTTGACCCGCCTGGCGCCTGCATAAAAATCAGCGAACTTTTTTTTTTTTAAATCCAGCCGATTTGAACATTTCGTTAAACTCAAGAACACGTCTTCTATAAAGTCAGCTTAGTAATATATTTTTTCTCGCAAAGAAATAATTGTTTTTACCGTGTTTCTTTGTGAAGTTCTTCGTACTAGCTGGGTCCTGTCGCCGCCATCTTGATCAGGACAAAGCTGACGCGTCGCGTGGAGATGACGCGTATACAGCAAGAGAAATTGAATATGATGTCCCATTAAGTAAAGCAGAAATAAAAATAATTGTTAAAGATAAAATAAATGATATGTGGCAGGAGAGGTGGGATTTAGAGGAAAGAGGAAGACATTTACATAACATACAGAAGGAGGTACTCCTAAGTGACGATAGTAGTTTAATGACTAGGAGAGAGGAAGTATGGATTAACAGGTTGAGGATTGGGCACACTACATTAAATAGTGGTCTAAAGATAATAGGAAAACATCCATCAGGTGACTGCTCTAATTGTGGGGTACTGGAAGGAGTGGAACATGTGTTGATTTATTGTAAGAAATATAATAAAGAGAGGAAGGCACTGGAAAGGGTAATGGGGAGTTCGGTGACAATGGTTACTTTATTGAAGAAAAATCAGTCACAGGTTATAACTAAAGCACTTGTTAAATATTTGAAAGTTACAAAATTAGCTGAAAGGATTTAATTTTATTTTTATTAATTTATTTATTTTTTGTTGAAAGTAGACTCTTGAATTACATCTCCGTCCGGTTGATGGCGGTAATACACTGAGTTTGTAAACTGCCAGTAAACACCATCGAAGAAGAAGAAGAAGAAGAGATGACGCGTATTAAACACTGAAGCGTATAGTGTACAATTTTTTCGTGTTTATTGTTAATCACAACCCCCCCAATGTTAGACCTAAAGTTACGCCCCTGGAGGCGGGTTCAGCTTTGTTGCACTCTTCACAAAGTATTTCATCTTTTGGGAAAGTGAAAAGTCTCACTTGTTCACTGATAGAACACCCAAATGCGACACAACGTAACGGCATTTTTCAAGTAAAAAGAAAAAACCGCGATCTGCAGGCGAGCAGCAGACACACACACACTGACAAGCCCAGGGCTGCCCGATTTTACGTCACAGATGTTGCATTTGCGTGTAATCGGATTTCCCGTGAATAAACACGGAGCAAAGTTTAAAATCACTTTTAAAGTAAAATTAAATTGATTTATCATTTTGTTTGCAAAAACGAACATAGTTGAATAATAAAAGATATATATTTTGAGCAATTTTATGCAGAGTAAAAAAAAATCATGTCAGTGAGGCTTTAAAGTCTTTATTCAGAAATTCATTCAGGAGCTTTATTTTGAAGTAGTTCCTCTAGTTTTAGACAGAATGCTGAACCTGTGTCCATCTTTACTTCTGAAGTCTCCGTTTGTCCGAGTTGCTCCCGGTAGGTCTGGATGGCGCCTTGCAAGGCAGGCTACCACTACCGGTGTATGAATGTCTGAATGAATGGGTGGATGGTTGGTATTGTAAAGCGCTTTGGGGCTCCTCACAGGGGGCTGGAAAGCGCTATATAAATAAGCTCCATTTACCATTTACCATTGTCTCCATCCTCTGACTGACCTGCTGATCATTCACCATTCATCAGACTAAATGTTGGTTCTGATCTGTTGGTTCTGATCCGGACCACTAACTGTTGGACTTCTGCTGCTCCTGGAATGACTTTTTAAAGATGTCTTGCTGACATCACCCCACAAATCATTGAATTCTGTTTTTATTTACATTTTACACAAAATTCCAACATTTTCAGAATTGAAGTTGTCGTTTTGGGAGTTAAATTATGCGAAAATCAAACCAGTTTTAAAATGAAAAAAAAAAAAAAAAAAAACATTTTAACAGGTTGAACTGATTCCTACATAACTGTAAAGTTGCTAAAATCTGAAAAATGTCCCAACTTTCTGTTTCACGGATGTTCTGTGAGATTATTATTTTTCCAACATGGCTTCAGCAGAAGTGAGAGGCAGTCTCAGAAGGATCAACCCTCATAAAGCAACCGGACCAGACAACATCCCAGGGAAAGTTCTGAAGGAATGTGCGGACCAGCTCTGTGAGGTGCTGGCTGACATCTTCACCACCTCACTTGCACTGGAGTCAGTTCCCACCTGCCTGAAGACCGCGACCATCATCCCAGTCCCAAAGAGCTCCACAGTGACTGGTCTGAATGACTATAGACCAGTGGCCCTCACCCCGGTAGTCGCTAAATGTTTTGAGAAACTGGTCATGACCCACATCAAGGCAACCGTCAACATCAACGAGGACCCTCATCAATACGCATACCGTGAGAACCGATCAACAGAGGACGCCATTTCTTCCGTGGTCCACACTGCTCTCACCCACCTGGATCAGAAGGACTCATACGTGCGTCTGCTCTTTGTGGACTTCACATCTGCCTTCAACACCATGATCCCCCAAACTCTGATAGACAAACTATCTACACTTGGACTAAGCCCCTCTATTTGTAACTGGGTACTAGACTTCTTAACAGACAGACCACAGTCCGTGAAGATCCACAACTTCTCCTCCTCCACCATAACCCTCAGCACTGGCTCTCCTCAAGGATGTGTGCTGAGCCCCCTTCTGTTCACTCTGCTCACATATGATTGTACAGCCACACTTCCAGGCTGTCATATTGTTAAGTTTGCAGATGATACAGCGGTGGTGGGATGCATCACAAACAATGATGAGTCCAGCTACAGACAGGAGGTGGAACACCTGGAGAGCTGGTGCAAAGAGAATAATCTTCACATGAATGTGAAGAAGACAAAGGAGATGATTGTGGACTTCAGAAGGAACAAACACACCCATGCCCCACTGAAAATAGGTGGGTCTGCAGTGGAAGTGGTCTCCAGCTACAAATACTTGGGTGTACACATGAATGATAACCTCAGCTGGAGCAACAACACCACCAGCCTGATCAAGAAAGGTCATCAGAGACTCTACTTCCTCAGACGGCTGAGACGTGCTGGTCTGAGCAGCCCAGTTCTCACCTCGTTCTACAGGTGTGCAGTGGAGAGTGTCCTGTGCTCCAGCATCAACGTGTGGCATGGAGGCTGCACAGTTGAAGAGAGGAAAGCTCTACAGAGAGTGGTGAAGGCTGCACAGAAGTCTGTTGGAGTCAGTCTCCCCACCATCACAGACATTTACACCTCCAGATGCAGGAAAAGAGCCACCTGCATCATGAAAGACCTCACTCATCCAGCACACTCACTCTTTGCCCCACTCCCCTCAGGACGGAGGTTGAGGAGCATCAAATGTAGAACCACTAGACTGAGGAACAGCTTCTACCCTGAGGCTGTTAGACTCATGAATAAATAAAAATAAAATAAACACTGCAAAATATCACATTGTGCTGATGCTGATCTGTTTTCTTGTTGCTGTGTTCATCTGTGACCATCTGCTCATACAAACTCATGTTCGTGCTGCTGTTTATTTCCACTATATTAGGCTTAGTGTATTACTAGTTGATGTTTTTCTTAGTTAATTCTAGATGTTATTACTGTTTTTCTCTTGCATTTGTTGTTGGATGTAACTGGGACCCCGTGTACATAATCTCGTTTTCATCACATGTACCACATGCGGTGCAAATTACAATAAAGACTCTCTGACTCTCTTCAGCCCCCTTCCATTTTTTCTTTTATCACCTGCCGCCAAAGGACAAGGGCAAATATGATTTTGTCTGTTAGCAAAATATCTTATGATCAACTAGACCACTTTTAGTCGGACTTGCCACCACCAGTCATTGACTGTTGATTAACTGACAACCTTTTGTATTCAACCAGGTGGCCTCCATGTCTAATTGATGTCAGCTGATTAACAATAGCTAAAATTCGGTCAGTTACAGATATCGAGCTAAAGCTTGTAGCAGCTGGTGGGTTCATTACAAACAGAAGCACTAAGCTCGTCTTGTTAAGACATGTTTTAGCGCTTTGTCCAGGTCTATCTAAAGTTTAATGAGAGCCTGGGCGCTCGGTTAATGCACGTGAAGCAAGACGTTCTTCGGTTCTGGTTCTGCGACCACATCGGTTCATTTTATTGTTTCTTCTGCGGCTCCTCTGGAGCACTGTACCAGCTGTTCTGGGTTGTGGAAACCCCCCACTGATTTTTCCAGTTTCTCTTTCTGAAAATAGTGACTAGTCATGATTTTAGTCACCTGTTTTCTTTGAAGTGACAAACCCAAAGTCACAGATTATTGTAATCTGGGATTTCTGGCAAATCTGATGTGATTTAGTAAAAACAAATTTTTTTTCGTAATTACAGTACATTATTATTATTTTTTAATCTAAGTGTTGTGTTAAAGTTTTCACTCTTCACAGACATGTCTTCTACTTGACGCGGTTTTCTTACTAAGTTATTATAAATTTTAATTGTTCTATAAACTTTATTTATTAGAACGTCTCCCTGTTCAGCGAAAAATTCCGAATATTTGTTTCTCACAAAGAAAGAATTCAGAATGAGTGTTTGTGTCAATAATGGAGTCAATGGAAAAGCCCCTAGCTTCCCCACAGTTCAGCCCTGACAGGAAGTGAGGTGTGTGCATGTGTATGTGTGTTCTCATGACATTATTATTTCTTAGTTATTTTGCCCATCAGTAATTTATTCAATATTTCCCGTGGGCTTAATTTATTTGTTTTTATACGTTTGTGTGAAACAGACGGTTTAGTTGTCTTTTTTTTATTTTTTATATTTTTGTTGAAGAAATAAAATAAAATAAATTTTGATTTAATTAGGCCGAGCTTACCTTGAAGGAATGCATATCACCCGCCAGAGTTATAACTAAAGGTGAAATGTCTTAGGTGTTTTTGTACACACGAGCTCTCGTTATCAGGGCTTCTGCTGCAGCTCAACATGATTTGGGGATGACTCTCAGCTACTACCACACCAGTTTTAACTCCATCTCTACGGTGTTATGGGCATGTTCAACAAGCTACACTCTGTGTTGGATGCACAGCCACTAGTGACTACTGAGAAACGAATGCATGCAGACACAAAAGCATTGTCGCTGCCTCCTCTTCGGCGGGCGTGCAACAAGTGTGCATGTAGGAGCAGACACATTTTTCCACTTGTTTTATTTTTTGTGTTGGCTGGAGGCATGAACGCAGCAGAATTCTCAGTTTATTATAGTCTGTGCTGTTTGTTTTTCTAAAGCTTCCTCAGGTCATGTCATCTGGTAGAAGTGCTGATGGGAGGGAAGTGCAGATACCCCTCCAGCAGGTGGCGCCATCCCTCATCTCACCGCTGTCCTGTACCCCCGCCATCACGCCACCCTCCCACCGCTCGACCAATCCCTGGCCTCTGTGTGAGCCCGCCGCCCATCAGGGTACGAACTCCTCAGAAACCTCTCCGGGCGTAGCTTCTCCGTGCCTGGCAGGTAGAGTGACGGGTCTCCTCTGTGTCCAGGTGTCCCCGCGGGGTTCCTGCCTCTTCACGGAGGATTCAGAGATCACTTTGTCGAGACGCCAGAGGCCAAGTACCGCTGTGAGGACTGCAGGCTGGTCCTGTGCCATCCTCGCCAGACGGAGTGTGGACACCGCTTCTGTCAGAGCTGCATCAACGACTTCCTCAGGTGAGGCGTACACTGGTAGCTGCAGCTGCTTGACACTCCTGTCGCTCTGTGATGGGGTCCCAAGTGGTTACTTGTGGATCGAGACGGTCATATCTGTTTGTGCATCAGTTTGTCCTTTACATGTTGGGCAGGTCGGCGACATGGGGTGGGTGATCATGTATTTGCTTTGCCGTCTCCCTTGGCTGCCGTGAATTAGTTTGGTGCAAACAAGTACAGTACTAGTGTTGTGTTCAAGAGCACCTAACCCAAGACCAAAGTGTACCGAGACAAGACCAAGACTTTTAGGGTCCGAGACCAAGTCGAGCCCAAGACCTCAAATAAAAAAAATATATACCGGTACTGTAAATATAATTATATTATAAAATATTTTTTATAAAAGCTACATACTGCAACTTTAAGTTTGTTTTTGAATCAGCTTTCATACAGTTTCAAAGCTACATAACAAATAAATCAGACATTCAGTGGCCTAACTTCATGTGATTCAACAATAAAATTACACAACTGTTAAATTAGAAGCAGTTTCATCACATGCCAAGACTTAAAAAACTGAAGTGGCAAACATTCTTCATAAGTCTGAACTCAACATCAAGGATAACCAAATAGTTGCACAGTGGTTTCAGTAAAGTAGTAGATATACACCTAAAAAAGTTAAACAAATGGATACTAGTTACAAGTATGTTATTTGTGATTTAAATAGGCAAATTTTATAACTGATGATATGACAGCCATCTTCTCAATTACTTCTCACTTTCTTGGAGTGACTGGTGTTGCCAGATAGAGTTGAGGTTTTCCAGCCCAAAAATCTGTTAAAAACTACCACATCACACAAAAATCTGTCCAATCAATATATTGTTATATTTACCGTTGGAACATGAACACACATCAGTACAAACCAAAGTAATTTAACAATACAGTATGCGGCAAAATGCAACAATCCAACAAAAATCAGAATGAAAACCACACAGTTGGCAGTAAACCGCCCAATCTGGCCACACTGGGAGTGATGCGTGCGAGTGAAAGGGGGTGTGCGTGACAGCGGTAACAAAAACATGTATTTAGCAATGAGTCACGTTATCACTTGGATTTGAACCAGTACATTTTGCATCCAATAAAAACAAGTTAACAAATAAACTGGACAATATTCTGGCAGTTTAGTGATATTTCCACAGTTTGAGGCCATTTGACAGACGTCCAGAACTTTGTCCCCCGGCTGATCTTCAGCAACGACCTAACTTCCTGTTCTGTCTCTTCTGCAGTCGTCCGAACCCGATCTGTCCGGCCGACAAGGAGCCTTTGTTCAAAGACAAGGTGGGCCGAGAGTAAAGGCACAGCTGAGTTGTCGTGGTACTGTCAGGTTTTTGAGCGTGGTGTTTTTTGTTTTTCAGATTTTTAAAGATGTTTGTTGTCATCGAGAGATCATGGCGCTGAAGGTTTTCTGTCGAAGTGAAGCTAACGGCTGTCAGGAGCAGATGAGTCTACAGCAGATACCCGTGAGCAGATACTTTGAGTTCAGTCCCACCGCCCGGCTGGATGTTCGGTTCTGTGTAAATCACCGGTTGTCTCCTCCGTCTGTCTTCAGGACCACCTGAATGTGTGTCCGTTCTTTGAGGTTCCCTGTCCTTTGGGTAAATGTAAGGAGCGAATGATGAGGAAGGAGATTCCCGATCACCTGACATGGAAATGTAAACACAGAGAGACCACCTGTGAATTCTGCATGACCAAGATGCCTTTGACCGACCTGCAGGTAAGAACAGGTCCAGGTGGATCAGTTCAAAGAGTGACGCTAATTAAATGTGTATTGAGTTTTAAACAAAGATCATTTCGTGTCGAGAAATGTAACCGAAGCCGTTGGGGTCAAACCTTGAATTCATGTTCAGAGTATCTGTTGTGAATAACTCACAGCTACTACCACAACAAGTTTTAGCTCAATATCTGCAGAATTAACAGAGTTGTGGCTATTTATTTTGAGTTTGCAAAGTTTAATCAGTTGTGACGGCCATCTTAAATCGGACTGACTGCAAAAACTCAGGGATTCCCCGGGGATAATAAAGATACTTGAACTTCAGACGTTCATCACCTGTAGACGCACATCCAGTGAATACTTTCGGAGTTTTGTTAAAATCCATCCAACGGTTTGTAAGCTCTTTTGCTAACAAACACATTATCGCCCAAATTTTTGTCTCCTGTCGTGGAGTGAAGAGAGGGAATTGGACATGCCGTCCGTCAAAAACTGGGTTGCCACATCCAAATCCAAGATGGCCACCACTATGTAAACCGGCCATCCCAATCATTTTAAGGAAATTTTTTGTTTTTGTTTTTAAATTGCTTTAAAGTAAAGTTTTCTCCAGTGACTGGGGCGGCCACAGATTAATCTAAGGTGTCCAAAGCCAGCAGCTGAAATTCAAACGGGTCTTGGGTGAATTTCTCAGACATAATATCTTCAGGTGGTGGGTTTGTGCTGCTTCAGGGTGCAACCGGACCTCAGAGGACCAAGTGATTCAGACACGTCACTGATGTCTCGTTGTTTTAACAAAGTAAAACACGAACCCTGAAGTTTTTCTCTTTTTGTTAACGTGTGAATCTATTTCCAGAAACACAAAGACACCGTGTGTCCAAAGTTCCCAGTGTCATGTCCCAACCACTGCTCCCCTTCTTCCCTGCCCCGGAGTGAGGTACTGATCCCCCCCTAGCCTGTCCTCCCCAAATACTCTGTCGATGTATTTGTATGTGTCTCGTTTGATAATATACTATTCTTTATTGTTGTTTACGTTGTTGCAGCTTTCCAGCCACCAGCACGACTGCCCCAAAGCCCAGGTCAGCTGTCCGTTTCATCGCTTCGGCTGTACCTTTAAGGTTACTCACCATAATCGTTTCCTTTTCATCTCCATTAACGCACTCCTGTGTACCTCTCATAAAAATACTGTGGTACTCATTCTGTACTTTGTGTACTTTTCAGGGTTTGAACCAGGAAATGAGGCAACACGACTCGGCCTTCGCGGCAGAGCATCTACGGATGATGGTCAACAGGACCTGCTTGTTAGAAAACAAGGTAACCATGGCAACCGAGCTGCGTCACCATGAACGTGAAGTTTTACTGTAGTGCTTTGAAGATGTAGTACTGACATCCTTAGTATTTGTAAAGTGAGGGTAGAAAAGGGAAGCTGTAGTGATGAGTTTTGTGTCTGAAGGTGGAGGACGTCAAAGAGGAGTTGATGGAGCGGTATAAGGTTCTTCCATCTCTGAGCAGCCGCCTGTCGGAGCTCGAGAACCAGAACAACGAACTCCGAGACAAGAACCGGCAGATGGAGCAGAAACTGGCCACCATGCAGGTAAAACATTTATGTTACCACTAACCTACAGAGGTAAAGAAGATTTTTTAAAAGATGATTGAGGTAAACTGCAGCTTCTGCAGCGTGAACACCAACCGCTGAGCGACAGCCGAAATCTGCAGAAGAAACAGAAAATTCAATTACTGTATTTTCTGGAATATAGGTCGCACCGGAATATAGGTCGCTTTGGCCAATTATTGCCCAAAAAATTGGAAAAATCCATAAACGGGTCGCACCTAAATATAGGTCGCACCTACGTCACGTCCTATAGCAGCGAACAGACCTGCATGTACCTGTATTTTAATTTTAGCAGGATAAACACCTAAAAAAAAATATTTGTTAGCTGACATTATTGTAAGAGCCATAAATAGGTCGCACCTAAATATAGGTCGCAGGGCATGCAAAATAGACAAAAAGCTGCGACCTATATTTTGGAAAATACGATAAATTAATTTCTATCCACAATATTCCTACGCCCCATGATGCCTTGCGCGAATTATGGGAACCACTTCCGCCTGAAGTGAGAGCAGCAGTTAAAGCCCAGTCTACTGGCTGTATTTTTCACTTTTGTTTTTTTGTTTTGTTTATTTCTAATTAATTGCAATGGTTACTTCGTGTTGGGTCAGTGGGTGTTCCTGTCGGGTAGACGTTTGTTCAAAGCGCAGTTTTCACTTCATCCCAAAAATAAGTAAACGTGAAGGATTTATCTCCATCGGAGGAGCTGACAGCTGCCCCTCCTCTGCCTGATCTGCTCCCGAAGACGTCGTGTTCAGATCACGTTTTCTCCGGTAAACAAAATATTCTACATAAATCATTTTGTGAAACAATTTCAGAACAATGTGAGAGTATAATTTTCTCTGTGTTGGAGCTGTTGTTGTTTTTTTCTTCATGATTTAGCACCGTCTACTAGCTGTGGTTAGCTTAGCATGTAGCGTTAGCATCTGTTAAAGTATTTACTAAACAAATCTGTGGATAAATAATATAACTACATGTGTGTGTAATACATTTGCAGTACATACATATGCTGTGTGTATGTGTATACTGTATGCACACTATATATACAGTATATACATACATACTGCACATACACTGTACTGTAGTACTGTTTTGATTGTAGGTCCCTGTTACTCTCATGTGAATAAAGCAGTGGGATGCTGTTTGTACAGAAAATATTCCATAACACAAGCTCATCTTTTGGTTATTACTACATTTGTTCTATTGAAATATTTATTTTTTCAGGAAGGCCTGCACACAAGTCACAGACTGGTCTCCCACGCTGAAGTTGACAGACACACTTACTCTGAGACGCAGGAGCAGAAGAACAAGTAATGACACAAGCACCTGGCACAATAATTCAAAAATATTAAAGTAAATCTAAGATAAAATTACTGAAATCAATATAAAATTGAACATTACAGTATATCTTTGTGAATGAGTAAAAAATGTAGGAGCAACTGTATTTATTCTTTCTACTTTGAGTAGCAAACTTGGTCTTATTTTAGACTTTGTGATGCAAACATGACAGTTTTATTCTTTTTTTAAGGTACAGACGAGTGAAGGGCCAAGTTCCATCGTCTTGGATTCCGGAGGGGTTTGCTGCTTGCTCCAGTCGTCCAGTGGTCGTCCAGTGGTCGTCCAGTGGTCCCACATGATGAGGAATCTGTTCCAGTTTGTTTAAAATCAGAAACTGCCCATCATTTCTTGTTGAAGAGTGTATTTGACCTGGTATTTATTCTGGTATTTATTCTGCAGCCAATCATTTTCATTAAAAGACATCAAATCACCCACAGTTCTCATATTGTATTCAGTTTCAAATGTTTTTAGTTTATTCATTCATTCAACCTTTATTTATACAGGCTTGCCTCGTTGAGCCACGGGGACTCATTTACAAGAGGGACCTGTCTCACTCACACCCAGGGTCAATTTAGAGTTACCAATCAGCCTAAAATTTATAATTATAGCTTTTATTCTTATCAATCTCCTCCTGGAGGAGGAACCACAGCAACATGCATGTTTTTAAGTTTTGTACTTGTCAATAAAAAACTAAACTGGTAAGTTGCCAAAAAAACAATCACATCTAGTTTTTTTATTTGCAGTAGAACTTCTCATTAGACATTAAACAACGTATCTTATTGAAATAAAGAAGGTGAAACACAGCAACACCAAATGCACTTCAAACGCAGATTTATTTATAGAAATTATATTTTCACTCATTTGTTGCTGTGGTACATAACTGCACACAAACTTCTGGACCAACTGGAGCGTCATCCATCTCCTGGACCAACTGGAGCTTCATCCATCCCTGGACCAACTGGAGTGTCATCCATCTCCTGGACCAACTGGAGCGTCATCCATCTCCTGGACCAACTGGAGCTTCATCCATCCCTGGACCAACTGGAGTGTCATCCATCCCTGGACCAACTGGAGCTTCATCCATCCATCCCTGGACCAACTGGAGCATCATCCATCCATCCCTGGAACTCACCTTATGCAGAAATATAACAGAAAGGAGGAAAAGAAAAGTACAGTATACAAACATTAGGGTTCATTTATGAACACACACAAACACACCTAGATTATATATAAAAGAAACCCACGCACACACACACACCTATATTATATATATATATAAATAAACACAACAGACACCTATATTATATATACAGTATAAATAAATATACACAGACAGCATACATACAGTATATAGGTGCGTGTGTTTATTTGCCAGTTATGCACGAAAATAGTATCATTTAATCACTGACTACATAAAATCATAACACTAAAAGCTGTCTCTTAAATCATACCTGGTGTTCTCGTTCCTCTGGAGGATACAGAGTCTTTTTTCAGGTGGTTTCTCGTAGCCCAGCCACAAAGAAGGATGCAGGTTTTTGTTTTCGGAGCATGTTCAACACACACTAGTTGCAGCCACAAATTCAGCTTCGTCTGATTATTCTTACAGCCACGAACAGCGCAACAGGTACCAGAGCTCCACAAGACATCTTCGTGACAATATTAGCTCAAAATAACAGAAAACAGAACTTTAACAGAACTTCTACGATGCGCACAGATAAACAAGTAAACAACGAGGAGCCAATGCAGAAATTCTACTTCCGGGGTCAAAACGGAAGTAAGTCCCATAATCGCAAATACAGTGCCACCTTCAGGAATATTGTGGATAGCTACAGAAGTCCTCTCAGGGCACCATACAAAAACATTCACATCTATTATGAAACCCAAGTAGTAAAAGTTCTCTATCTAAGGAAGCAGCAGGTTGTGTTGAATCTTTACTTCGTCGCAGTTTCGTCCTGAACAAGCACAAAGGCGACAGAAAAATCCCCTTGTAACAGGAAGAAACCTCCAGCAGAACGAGCAGCCATCTGCTTCGACCGGCTGGGATTTGAGAGGACAGGAAGTAGAAACAGAATGGCGGGTCCACGTGTCCTTTCTATTGGAAGAAAGACAAAACACACGTTAAGATAGAAATAATTACAAATACAAACATGCAGAGTAGCGCAAGTAAAGGCGGCAGCAGAGTGAGGAAATGTGGTTGATTTGTCCTCCAGCATTCTAAACTTATAGCAGCATAACTAAGGGATAGCTCAGGAAACTCATGCCAACCCGAACTATAGGATTTATGAAAAAGAAAGACTTAAGCCCCGTCTTAAATTAGACAATGTGTCAGCCTCACGGACCGAAACTGGAAACTGGTTCCACAAGAGAGGAGCCTGAGAACTGAAAGATCTTCCTCCCATTCTGCTTTTGGAAACTCTAGGAAACACAAGTAAACCTGCAGTCTGAGAGCAAAGTGCTCTGTTAGGAAAGTATGGAACAACAAGATCCGCAATATAAGATGGAGCTAGGTTGTTGAGAGCTTTGTATTGAAGACGAACGGGAGCACGCTTTCACCGGCAGGAACAGGCCCAATCGCACTGACTTATTTTCAAAATAAAACTTCAGAAAACAAATCCTTCCAGAAATGAGTGAGTGAGTTACAGTATGCTTTATTGTAACTCCAGCTGAAACGTGGGTCTAATTGACACAATGACCGGGACGTTTCCAGCTTTTCCAGAGGAGGAAACCAGTTGGTAGCAAGTTCTCTCCTTCGACACTCCGAAGTGAAAATGCAGGAAGTAGATCTTTATATGGGAGGCGGGGTCTCCCCACCTCCTCAATAACTATTGGCTGGTTTAACAAAATAAGAGATGGATTTTTCATCTCATAGGCAGAATGGTCTCTGAAGGACAACAGGAAAACTGTTTACATAAGCGGCCAGATGGCCTGGCCTGTGAGCACAGAGAATATTATGGCTAACTTCATAGACAAAACAGAGAAGGAAGTTGCAAGTTAAAAGTTTACCCTGAACTGTGCCATAATATTAAAACCTGCTTGTTCTGCAGAAATAAACCAGCAGAAGGGTCAAACTCATGCAAGTAACAGATCATCATTAAATGACAAAAAGTATACTGTTGATCAATTCTGAATTAACACACATTAAAAAGAAAGTTCAATCTGATTACAGTAATTGGTGTCCATTAATTCAAAATAATTGTAACAAAAATCGTGTCCACTTATCTCCTTGAGAGCTTCAAGAAGGTGTAACACTGAGAGTTTCAGAGAGATGTGGAGAGGCCCACATCCCATACAGACATGAGGGTGCTGTCCCACTACAGTATGTTAGAAGTAAGATTTTGAATTAAATTCTGAATTTGACAGGGAGCCAATGGAGAGAAGCTAAAACTGGAGAAATATGATCTCTCCTGTCAACTCTCTTTTAAACTCTGGCAGCAGCATTTTGGGTCAACTGAAGACTTTTTAAAGAAGTCTTTGGACACCCAGACAATAAACAGTTATAATAGTCCAGCACAACACAGCAGCTAGAGTCGGGGTCACCAACCTTTTTGAAACTGAGAGCTACTTCGTGGGTATAGAGCCATACAAAGGGCACCAGTTTGATAAACTCTTCGGAAATAACAAAGCGTAAATTGAATTTTTTTTTTTACAATAAACATGTTTTTAAGAACATATTTTTAAGATAGACATTTTAAAATATATAAATACAAAAAAAGAATAACAACTGAATAAAAAACACTGAATAAAATGAAAATTTAAATGCAGCTAAGTAGTGAGTTGTGATAATTTTAGAACAGGTCCGAGGGCACCTCAAATGGTCCTTGGGGGCACCCGGGTGCCCGCGGGCACCGTGTTGGTGACCCCTCAGCTAGACGTTAGAATTAACAAAACCATAAGTAAAAGCTGAAATTGGTAAAACCAAAGCTAAGAAGTAAAATTAGTAACACTATAGCTAAAATGAGCAAAGAAGCTACAAACATATTAGCAAAATTGTAGCTTAAAACTCAGATAAGCAACGCAGTAGCTAAAAAACTAAATATACCCCCAAAAATTAAAAAATAAATTGCTGAATCACAGTTGCAATAAAAGACAAAAGTATCAAAACTCTGGCTTAAAGCTAAATGTAGCAGAATGCTAGCTAATAGTAGCACCAGAAGTTAAAAACAGAGCGAGCGGGTGAAGCTGATGTCAAAAGAAACAATTTTGCAATAGAAAAATGCCTTTTCTGTAGGTGGGTGGGGTGTAAATAAATTTAAATATTGTAAAAAAGTGTAAAAGTTACAACAACAAAAAGCCACAGCACTCGTCTACTGAATGAGCTGAACGATTTTATTTACGAACAGCTAAAATAGCGCCAAAAAAAAAACCAGAACTGCGCATCAGCGTTCAGACGGATGCAACCTGTGGAGGTGTAGTCCATGTGTGGGCCGCTCCTCAGCTGAAGGTTTAACGTGGCTCCAGAACCAGTTTGGGTCTGTTTTGGTGTAAACTTATCGGTTCTTTGAACTCGAACAGTCGAACCTGTCACTGTGTCTCCATAGAAACTGATGAGCTCTCACTCGGAGAAGCTGCTGGAGCTGGAGCTGGAGATTCGTTCCCTCCGCCTCCTTCGGGACGAAGTGGAGAACCTGCGAGGAGCGCTGGAAAACGTCCGGACGAGGCTGGGCGCCCTGGAACAAGGGGGACGGTGTGGAACCGGGTCGACTCACACTCTGGGTCAGTCCGCACGCCGAGAACGACGGGTCTAAGAATCCCGGCTGATATTTGATCTGATCGATGGATGTCTCCGCTCTTTGCAGCGTCCCTGGAAACTCAGCTGACTCAGCACGACGACATGCTGAGCGTCCACGAGGTCCGGCTGGCTGACATGGACTTGCGCTTTCAGGTGCTGGAGACGGCGAGCTACAACGGGACTCTGATCTGGAAGATCCGTGACTACAAGAGGCGGAAACAGGAGGCGGTGGCGGGAAAGACGTTGTCTCTTTACTCCCAGCCGTTTTATACTGGATACTTTGGGTACAAGATGTGTGCTCGGGTTTACTTAAACGGCGACGGGATGGGCAAGGGGACGCACCTGTCTCTGTTCTTCGTGGTGATGAGAGGGGAGTACGACGCTCTGCTGCCATGGCCGTTCAAACAGAAGGTACCGTCTGTTGTTATTCACTGTAAAGTTCTGTTTACAGCCGCAGTTTGTCAGGAGGGTCCATGATGTTGTGTTCAAGGAACTAAACCTTTGTTTAGATCTTGTTTTATATGAATATTAAAGTACTCTTGGGGGCCCCCTGCTGGCCTGGCTGGCTAAGATTAGAACTCAAGTTTTGATGTTTTTTTGTGAACCTGATCTGGTCTGTGTCTGTCAGGTGACTCTGATGCTGATGGACCAGGGTCCTTCTAGGAAACACCTGGGTGATGCCTTTAAGCCCGACCCGAACAGCAGCAGCTTCAGACGTCCCGGGGCAGAGATGAACATCGCCTCCGGCTGTCCTCTGTTTGTGTCTCAGAGTCTCCTGGAGACGGGCAGCTACATCAAAGATGATACCATCTTCATCAAGGTGGGGGTCAAACATCTGAAACTTTCATGGTAAAATTTATCCGGTGCCACAAAATGTGCTGTAACTTTGTGACCAGTGGGGGTGACTATAAGGGGAACACAACTCTAAAGAAACGCTAGTTTCTGACACTAACCTGATCCGGTCAAACTAGTTGGTCCCAGAGAGGAACCTGACTGGTTGAACTGAACTGGGCTCAGTGGGTTGAGTTAGGATTATTGAGCATGCATCAGGGTACAACTCTAAAGAGTTTTTTTTACTTGTTTATTGCATTAGTAAACTAAAACATTAAAATTTGACATTAATCTTTGCTTTTCAATGGCGGCACCTGTTAATCATCCATCTCTAATCGCATCTAATTGAATGTGTTTTATTTTTATTCTTCCTTCAACTTTAGTGCGGCCTGAACGAAAAATTGCACCCACACAACAATACATCAAGTAGATAAAGCTTTTATTTCAAGTTATCATGGTGATTTGTCCAAAACAACCCCCGGGGATTACATGGCGAACGCTTCAGATAATAATCTCATTAACATCAGGACTGACATTATTGAAACTCCCACGAAGTAATCATTGGAGGTTCCTCCACGACTGATTACTGTATTTTCTGCCGTACACACCGCACTGCCCTATAAGTCGCATCAGTCCAAATATGTCTAATAAAGTGGGAAAATCCATAAATATGTTGCTTCGCCATATACGTCGCATCTATTATGTGTCACTGCTAACGTGTCGCATTTGTTAGCGTCACCACTCACAACCCAAAAATGTGGGGCGGTGTTGTGCCATAAATTGATTGGCTGCCAAGTGGCGGCCGCAGGAGCGTGCGTGGAAGGACTTTAACAAGAATTTAACAAGATTAACACTTAAAAACAATTATTTGTTTGCTTGAAATTATAGTACAGATGTGTCTCAGTCTAATTTTTGCTTAATAAATACAGTATGACGGTCAAATCAGCTGCATTGCAAAACCCGATTCGTGGAAGCGGGTACGCGCAGAGGGACGAGCCGCTGTTCATTTCTTCAAAATTTAACAAGTTTAACACCTAATAACAATTATTAGTTTGCTCAGCATTATAGTAAAGGTGTGTCTCAGTCTAACTTTTCCTTAATAAAAGGACTTTAACGGTCAAATCAGCTGTATTTCATAAGTATTCACTACCTCAGTGCTCCAGGGAGGAAATCGTGAAGGAGGAACGTTGCGTGTTTCTTCGAAATTTAACAAAATAAGCACCTAAAACAATTATTTCTTTGCTCAACATTATAGTAAAGGTGTGTCTCAGTTGAAGTTTTACTTAATAAATGAACTTTAGTTGTCAAATTAGCTGCATTTCGCTGGGGCGGTGGAGTGAAATGAAGCTGGTGAACATTCTCAGTCATACAGGACATGGTAAATTCAAGACATGGTAAATTCAAAAAAGTTAGAGACAAAAACAATAAAGTATAAAGCATAATAAATAAAATCCAGTTGTTTTTGTTTTGAACTTTTTTTGAACGTGTCATAATTTTTTTTTACCTATTACATGATTACAAGCATGCCTTACAACTCGACTGCCCTCTAGCAGCTGAAAATGTTAGTGTTCAATTTTTTAAATTAGAATGAATGAAAACGGTCATATTTCAGCCAAAAATTGGTTTATAGATATGGGGGGAAATCCATTAATACGTCGATTCGGCCTATAAGTTGCAGAGCATGCAAATTATGCACACAAAAAAGTGACTTATAGGGCAAAAAATACGGTAGTTTGTTCAAAATGGCTGCCAGTGCTAATAAAAGTGTCTGACAGGCTAACACACTGGTAGCATGATTTGATCAACGTTTTGCTTCTTGTATTGTAAAACCGGGTTGCAGACTCTGCTGTGACTTTGTGTTAAATGAATTGATTATTGATGAACACAACACAATACTCACTGCTTTGATTGACAGGTCACAGTGGATACATCCGACCTCCCCGACCCGTGACGGTTTTCCCCTCTCTGGTTTGAGATGCAATCATCGCTGCAAGATCAGCACTGCACAGGATGACGGAAGGATCGTGACAACGGAGTCCCGCGGGGCAGACGGGGAAGCAGCCATTCAGAGACCGGGCGGAGGGCTCGTGCTTTTTCCCCGCCCACAAAGTGGACTACAGAACTGTGTGTGCGTGAACAGGTCCGTCGGCGGAGAAGCAGACCTGGCGCCAGGCTCCGCCTCTTATTTATTGCGCTTTCTGAAGCTTGCTGGGAAGTACAGGTTGAACGTCCAGAACCAGTACAAACTGGCGCCGTTCAGAACTTTAATCTCTTAAACAAACTGTGGAAACTCGTTCATACTAACTGGTTCTGACTGGCTGATGTCACAGCTACGCACACTAGATTATCTTAGCTACTAGCTCAGCTAGTTTCTGACACTAACCTGATCCGGTCAAACTAGTTGGTCCCAGAGAGGAACCTGACTGGTTGAACTGAACTGGGCTCAGTGGGTTGAGTTAGGCTCTTATTTTTAGAGAGCATGTTTTGTTCCAGTTTGAAGATTTTTCATATTATTTTGAAAGCAGGGTAGCTGGGTTGTACCAGCTGCTCCTCTGATCCGGTTGTTGGATTTAACTAGCTCCTCCTTTGACCCAGTTGCTCTTTCGACCCGGTTGTTGGGTTTAACAAGTGTCCCCTTTGACCTGGTGACAGGAAAGCTGGCTGCTCCACTAGAACCGAAAGATCCAGAGTGTCAGGACCTAGAAAACAGGAATTGAACAATAAGTACGGTAGTAAAGTGAATTATTTTTAAAGGAGTCGTGATCTGGACAGGACCAGAGCTGCAGATGCCAGTCGGGTTTTAAAAGGATCTCTGGGCTGGGCTGGGTTTTTCCAGAACAGACAGATTTCGTTCAACCAATTTTTTTTGGATCCATTTGCACAATTTAAATGTTTGTTTAAGTGTCAAATAAACAGAAATCTAAACCTGTTTTTCTTTTTCTTTTTTGTGAACTACCGTACTACAAAGACGTCTCCAGTGTGCACTGTCGCCCACCGCCACCAAAAATGGGCAATTGTAAATGTTAGCAAAATATCTTGTGAACCACTGCATAGATTTTAACAAAAATTAAAAATATATATATTCATTGCATGCTCACATACAATTGATTAACCTTTAGTGTCAGTCTTATTCAAGATGGCTGCCACAGTTAATCAACCTTAGAAAACAAGGTCTAGCTGCAAATAAGACAATTTCACAAACCTAGATACTGTATTGTGTAAAATCATAAATTTAACATGAACGCTGCAGTAACCTAAGTTTGGCAGCAGGCAGTAGAGTTGTACCAAACCTAAAGTATAACCTCATACTGTATTTGCAGGTTTACTTGTGGTTTTTAGAGTTTCCAAAAGTGGAATAGGGAGCAAAGCTTTCAATTATGTGGAACCAACTTCCAGTTTCTGTCAATGAGGCTGACACGTTTTCTACATTTAAGACAAGACTTACGGTAAGTCTTTCCTTTTTGGTTTTAGTTGACTTTGGTTACCTGAGCTATCCCTTATGCTGTTTAGACTGCTCAAAGACAAACTGACCACATTTTCTCACCCTGCTCTGTCTTTACTCTACGGTTTACGTTTGTATTTGTAATTATTTAGAAACTACACCTGGACTATGCAAACAGGGCAGCACAATGGTTAGCAGCAATGTTGCCTCACAGCAAGACAGTCCTGGGTTCAATACCTGGTTTGGACCTGGAGTCTTTCTGTGTGGTGTTTGTATGAGCATGTAAATGCTTGTTGCATTTCCTGTGACTCAATCAATCCAAAAAGCATGCATGTTATGTTAGGCTGCCTTCAGGCACAGAAGGACCTTGCAAAAAGATCTTAAGTGATCTCAGTGAGGTTTGCCTGGTTAAATAAAGATGAATAAATAAACTATATCACCTGGACTATAGAAACAACATCCAGAAACTACAGTACACCTGGACGGACCGTCCAGGTGTACTGTATTTGCCAAGTTATAGTCCATAGTTACAGTAATTACATCTGGACTAGAAGCAACACTTGGACCAGCTAAATGAGACCTGTACTATAAAAACACTTGACTAAATAAACTACACCTAGACCACAGAAATTGCACCTGGACTACACCTAAAGGTTTTTAATGAAATTTTCTTATCCACAGGCAGTGACTCTGTGCGGCTTGTCCTCTTGGACCTTACATCTGCTTTTGACATCATTGACCATGAGATCCTCATTGCTAGGTTGGAGCAGTGGGTGGGCATCACAGGGTCAGCCCTCAATTGGTTCAGATCTTACCTGACAGATCCTTTTGTGTTTCCATCAACAATTTTAGTTCTGCAGTGGCAGCACTTAAATGGGGGGTTCCGCAGGGGTCCATCCTGGGTCCTCTCCTATACCTGCTGCCACTTGGTGCTATTTTCTGGAAACAACATACCTTTTCACTTCTACGCCGATGACTGTCAAATTTACTTCCCCCTAAGTCACAATGGTACATGCTCTATTCAACCTCTGCTTGACTGCCTGGGTGACATCAGGGACTGGATGGCTTTAAGTTTAACAAGTTTCAATGAAAAGAAGTCTGAAGCCACGTTAATCCCTCCCAATGACACAATCACGAACCAAACCACTGCATCGACCTTTCTGCTCTAGCCCTGTCTGAAAAACAAAAAGTCACAAATCTGGGAGTGATGATGGATTCTTCCATGAAACTCAACAGTCATGTAAACATGACTGTTAAATCCTGTTTTTTCCAGCTGAGGTGACCGTCTAAGCTGAAGCCCATATTATCAAAAAACCTGGACGAAGTTCACGCATTTATTACATCTAGGCTTGATTACTGCAATTCACTCCTGTTTGGTATCGGTCAGACCACCATTGCACGACTACAACTGGTCCAGAACGCAGCACCCCGATTTTTAACTAGTACATGCAAAAGAGAGCACATTACACCAGTCTTGGCCTCCCTGCACCGGCTACCGGTTCATCTTCGAATCCAGTTCAAAATTCTCCTGTATGTCTACAAATCGCTGAACAGTCTCGCCACCCCATCTCTCTGATTTGCTACAGCTGTATGTCCCACCACATGCTCTGAGGTCAGCGCACCAGTTACTTTTAACACTTCCAGGAACTAGTCATAAGCGCAGAGGTGACAGGGCCTTCTCTGTAGCAGGCCCAAGACTTTGGAACGAATTACCGCTGCTCGTCAGACAGGCCCCCCTCCCTCTCGGTTTTCAAATCCCGTTTAAAGACCCATTAGTAATAACTATTCTGTTGCTTTCAACACCAGATGATCTGTGTTTTGGTCATCATATTTATTATCTACAATGTTTTATGTCTATTTTTTGTACTTTGTTGTGTGTGTTGCCTGTTGTTTGTTTGTACAGCACTTTGGTTGGCCTTGACGCAGTTTTAAGTGCTTTATAAATAAAAAAATTATGGTATGGTAAAGAAACTACACCTGGACCACAGAAACAACACCATGACTTTAGAAACACCTGGAATACAGAAATTGCACCCGGACCATACGCCATACACTGGCCATATAATCTATATGGAGCTGGAGCAGTTTGTCTGTGTCTCCTTCCTGTCCTCCACATCTACACAGTCGAGGTAGATGAGACGGCCATCCATCCTTGTTCTGCTGGAGGTTTATTCCTGTTCAAAGGTGGTTGTTTTTTTCTTTTCTTTCCACTATCGCCAATATGCTGTTCAGGATGGGGGATACAGAACATAAAAATGTTACCCCTTCTGCAGGGATCACAACAGCGAGCATATCTATCTATATCTATCTATCTATCTATCTATCTATCTATCTATCTATCTATCTATCTATCTATCTATCTATCTATCTATCTATCTATCTATCTATCTATCTATCTATCTATCTATCTATCTATCTATCTATCTATCTACAGTATCTATCTATCTATCTATCTATCTATCTATCTATCTATCTATCTATCTATCTATCTATCTATCTATCTATCTATCTATCTATCTATCTATCTATCTATCTATCTATCTATCTATCTATCTATCTATCTATCTATCTATCTATCTATCTATCTATCTATCTATCTATCTATCTATCTATCTATCTATTTAACAGTTAAAAATGGTGTACCACAAGGCTCAGTTTTAGGACCCACTCTCTTTACAATCTACATAGCTAATGTAGGTCAGTGCATCCCTGATGCATCCTTACATTTCTATGCTGATGATACAGTTGTTTATTGCCGAGCTAAAACAGTAGCTAAGGCTTTCCAGTTACTGCAATCCGCTTTTGACATCATCCAGTCAGATTTGTTCCGTCTCAAACTTGTCCTAAATGCTGATAAAACAAAAGGGATGTTTTTTTCAAATAGGAAGGCGGTTCCAGCAGATCCTCCTCTGATTTTATCTTCAAATGGTGTACCTATCGAGTTTGTTGATTCCTATAAATATCTGGGTATCCTGATCGATTCACATCTCTCTTTTAAACTCCACGTGGAAAACCTAGTGAAGAAACTGAAAGTTAAACTGGGTTTCTTTTTCAGAAACGGATCATTAATTTAATTTATTTATTTATTTTATTTATTTGTTTATTTATTCATTTTACATTTTGTAAAGAAAAACATTTTTTTACATTGATACAATGAAAGAAGACAAGAAAAACGTAAAATGAAAGGAGACAGGGAGAAGAAAAAATCTTATTATACCCGTCCCTTTTTTCTATAATGATAACGACAAAACAAAAAAAAAGCGAGATCAATAAAATATCTCAATCAAGTATACAAATTTCCAAGCCACTCAACAGTGATACAAAATATAAACTATTTACATAATTTGAAAACACATTTGCAATTTGGCAATTTGAGTATTTAGTATTTAAGTAACGTATTTGCTTTGATAATTTTTTTAAAGACTATAATGGAGGTTGTAGATTTAATTTCATTTTCTAAACTATTCCACAAATCAACACCTTGTATTGAAACACACCGTCCTTTCAAACTTGTTCTGTATTTTGGCTTAGCAAAAATCTCCATTCCTTTCAGGTTATAACAGCTCACTCTTTTTACAAAATGTACTTGAACTTTTGGAGGCAATGAGTTTTTATGAGCTCTATACATTACCAACAAAATGTTATAATTTACCAAATCAAAAAACTTGAGCAACCTAAGTTGTTTAAACAATATATTCGAAGGATGGCAGTAAGGTTTTCCCGCAATAGTTCGCACTGCTCTTTTTTGTAAAATAAATATAGGGTTCGTCAAGGTTTTACACGCCTTTCCCCAAACCTCTATACAGTATATCAAGTGTGGAACAACTATGGCATTATAAAGCAAATATAATGCTCTTTCATTCAATAAATCCCTAACTTTATACAAGACACCTGTGGCTCTAGATATTTTAGTTTTAACCGAGTTGATATGCTGTTTCCAAGTGAGCTTGTCATCTATCACCACTCCCAAGAATTTCATTTCACTTACTCTGGTTATTTCAAAATCATCAATTTTTAGAGAAAAACCCGTAGTTTTTGTTTTTTTACTAAATAACATGTATTTAGTTTTATCTAAGTTTAATGATAGTTTGTTTAATTTGAACCAGTTTTGCAAGTTAACAAATTCCATATTTAAACAATCAGACATTTGATTTAAATCATTACCAGAATAAAAAAAGGTAGTATCGTCAGCAAAAAGTATACATTTTAGGCATCTGGACACCATCACTAAATCATTCACGTATAAATTAAACAATTTTGGACCAAGTATTGAACCCTGTGGGACTCCACATGTGATTTTACAAAAGTTTGATCTGCTTTCCTCTATCTGAACAAATTGTTCTCTATCTTTTAGATAGCTTATTATCCAATTAA
>JBBPBX010015477.1:20910-49406 GCA_038048925.1 Garcialebias charrua | reverse complement strand
TCAAAAAAGGAAATAAAGAAATGACCGGTCGTCTAGGGGGGACCCCCCCTTTGTGAGGCCCCAGTTGATCACGTTTCCCAGGTAATGAGCTCCTTGTCATGCAACGTGAAGTACGCAACGCATCCAAGCACCTGTGGAGATTAATAACACTAAATAATGTCGCAAAAAAGGGCATATCCTTCAGGTGCTGAAAAAAGGAAGAGAAAAAAAAGAAGAAGAAGAGAAAAAACGGCAGGATAAAGGTATGTTTGTACAAAGTACGTCTCTTTTATCAAATAATATTTGTGCAGCAGCAGCTAATGGAGAAAAAGCTGGCTACCAATCTTGAACAGTCTGGACTACAGTGTTTATACTTAATAACTAAGTTTTAATTTTATGTGAGTTGATTCTGGTCATTGGCACTTATATCAATTTTTTTCCTTTTTATTTATTTTTTGGCTCAAAACAGCATTTTTGCTAACGCTTGATAGCAATAATTAAAACTTACTTCACAATACATAACATTTGCTATCCAAATGTTTTACATCAGGCTATATCGATATATTAACGGCTTATAGCTATGCTTGAGTTGGCAATATGTTGTGGACTGTTGAGCATGATAATTTATTTGACTAAAATAAACAATTTTTACACAAACTTATGTTATGTGAAATTCTGCAGGACTGTTAAAATATTTTGGCAGCACAGAAACATCTCAGTGCATGTCCACTTTACCAGACTCAGCTGTAGGCAGTGCATCAGGTAAGAGAAAGACTCACCATGCAGCATACAATTAATTTTTAGTTATAATTACACTCCAGAGTCTGTAATGAAAGTATGCAAGGAATGTGTGTGTGTATATGTATGTATTTCATCTTGTGTCCATCTTCGTCCTATTCAGAGCTAAGTGTAGCACCTCCATCCTCTGTGCCCACTACAATCACTTCTGATCTACCTGGTAAGTTAACTGCATAACATCCTTTTTATAACTCCTAAACAACTAACTCATAAAAATTTAATTTACAACGTCAGCAGAAAACGGGGGACTTTTTGGAGGAACAAATACTGTTTAAACATATCTGAAGAAAATTTCAGTTTTACTGGCTGATTTGTTTTATTACTTCAAGCAAAAAAGACAAGTATGAAAGTATTTTTATACTTTTTCATTAAAATGGTGAACGACATAATTATAAGTATGATGTGACATCTAACATAACTACATTTTTGTTATTTTCATCTTAGGTCCATCTCCATCCTTTGCAGAGCTAAGTCTAGCATCCCCATCCTCTGTGACCGCAGTCTCATCTGTGTCTGCAACTGCTGCTGAACTACCTGGTAAGCAAAACCTCTTTCATAAAATTGTTTAACCATCTTGAGATATAATTCCAATATTATTTCTAAAATCAGACACTTAGACAACCAAATTATTTACAATTTTTTAAAATACATTTCAGTTGGTGTACTGGCAGATTCCTTTTTATTATAAGCAAAAACACACTGGTTGAACTTTTTATTTAAAAAAGTAAGCAACATAATTGTAAATGTGATATGACAGCCAACATATTTTTTTTTGTTTTCATCTTAGGTCCATCTCCATCCTCTGCAGAGCTAAGTCTAGCAACCCCATCCTTTGTGCCCACTGTCTCATCTGTGTCTGCAACTGCAGATGATCTACCTGGTAAGTTAACAGCAAAACATCTTCTATAATTCCTCTTTGTGCTCCAGATCATTTTCAGATTAACAGTTATGTACATCGCAAACATTTTCTGCCCTTTTATGTTGTTATTAATCATCATCTTTCTTTTGTCTCTTTCTCAGAAGCTTCCACATCAAAGTCCGAGCCACACCAAGGATCATCAGCTCTGCCAATGGACCCAGCTGAGTGGCCATCTTTCCTCTCAGATGTAAACAGGACTGAGCAGGTGATGAGAGGACCACTGCCTATTAAGGATACCTTTTCCTTCCCCAAAAGGCATGATGGGCAAAGTTTTTATTTTTATTTTTAGAAAGCTTGATTTTACCAGTTTATTCATAGGCAGTTTTATCAATCCATTATGTCATGTCTGGCCTTCTGAGGACATTCATGAACTTGATGTGGTCCAAAATTAAAATAAGTTTGACACCCCTGCAATAAATTACATATACAGTATACATTAAAAAGGACTGTCAGAGTTGCAATATGTTTTATCAGGTGGGAGAATGATAAAACCATCTGACCGTTTATTGCAGTAATTCACATTATTAGTAGAAATAGAGGGGCCCCATCCAAATTTCGCTTAGGGCCCCAAAGAGGCTTGGGCCGGCCCTGGCTGAACTACACAAACACTGCTAAAAATGTAAATAAATAAATAAACAAACAAATAAATAAAGAGAGAGGGAGAACAGTTACAATATAAATAGCCTAAGATCATGCTATGCTACTTCTTTTATTTATAATTATTATTATTGTTTTTTTGTTTTTTGTTTTTTACAATTACAGTAAAAATATGCAAATAGAAGTAGTTTTTAAATTCTGTTTGATTTCTGGAGATCATTTGAGGACACCAGACTCAGTGTTTGGCACGACTGGACTAGAAAAACAATCAGCCGAGCTGCAAAAAGCTAAAGGCTTTCTGCCTTTTTGCTCAACTTGTGACTTTTTTTTAATATTTATGCACAGAGTGACTTTAAGAGTGGCAAGTAGTTATGGATGATTTTCATTATTTTACTTTGATTAAGTTTTATGTAAAATATGAAATGTTTATCATCGTAGTAATTTTAAGAAAACAGCCCTATTGCTAAATAGATAAGAATCAATCAAAGTGCAATAGAAAGGCAAGGCAAATGTGTGTTGAAAATAAAAAAAATTAGCGTTACTTGTTTTTTTTCTTGGTGCTTGCCTTGATTTTCTATAAAAAATAATAACAACGCAACTTCTGTAGTTTTATTATCTCTTGCTGCCAAAGGCAAACAGTGATGATCTGTGTTCATTTGTTTGCATCGTTAGCATGATCTAAAACCACTTGACAGCTCCCAACGAAACTCCCAGAAAGCACAACTGATCATTTGGAGTCAGCCCAATTCAAGATGACCACCATACTAAAATGTCTCTAACTTAAAAACTTCAAACTTCCTGTGGTGGTCACTGATCCCATGAGCACTAACTCCTCTCGTGAGATCTTACAATAACCCATATAAAGTATAGATGTAGATTTTTTTTAAAGTCATCTACAGGTCCCACAGTGGATTTAACTCTACAGCTTCTCAGAATAAAATCAAGTTTGGAATGAAAGACAGTGGGTGATGTGGATTCTTTCAAGTAATCCTAGGCCTTTAATTATTTGAACTGTTTTAGTGTCTGTTTTATCTCTGTCTTGGAAGTGACAGCTCTTCAGCGAAATGTACTCAGGATTTAGCCAAAAGCAAAATAGTATTTTCAGGTGAAATTCATTAAGAGGGGTGAGTGGTATAGATTACTGCAATGTCAAAGTAATAGCACTTCCTAATCTCTCTTCTCTGAACAAGTGTGAACTTCTACGAAACGTATTAATTACTGCAGTTGTCATCCCCTAATGAAACAAAGCACATTCATGCTGAAAGGTCTTTCTCACGCAGCTAAATGTCTATAACTCCACGGAAAACACTTTTTCTCGTACGTATGACTTTGCTCTCCTGCTTATAGTTAAACGTGTAAAAGAAAAACATGAGAGACTCACCCTAGTTTTCTCTGTAGCACTCTTTTGACCCATGGAGCATCGGGATCCAGACAAACCTTCAGTCCATCCTTTTTAAGAGTAGCTCTTCAGGATGAAAGACAGACCTCATACATCAGTCTAACACCTCAGGGCATTTCGACTAATTCAATCCCATAAACACAGCCCTTTGCTCTGGACTTACATGATCTCTGTGTCCATGCAGTGGGAGTTTGCAGGGTTGACTTCCACCAGTAATATGTGACGCCCTATGGGCTTGTTCTCCTTGTTGATGCACCGACACCGCAGATTCAAACCCTGTTCCCCCACAGAGCTCACTAAGATTTTAAAATATTAGACAAGGGTTAAAAAAAAAAGACACATTTCCACATGACACAGATCACTTCAATGCTTTTAAATACAACTAAACATACTGTATTCATGTGACGGATTGATTGCACTTACCTTCATGAATGGTCAGGAAAAGGAGTGCCACAGAGGTGACTAGAGACATGTTCTCTGAACAAATTTAATGGTATTTTTTCTAACTTTTACTGGAGTGTAAAGATCTGTCCAAAGCTCAACTGTTCCCTTTGTGGCCATGAACTCTTACAAGTTCACTGCGCAAACACTTGGCTGCTGTTTTTATGATCCTCCTCTCCTCTTCAGAGAAAAGAAGGAGTTGTTTTCCCTGTCAGACTTGCACAGATAAGTTGGTGTAAGAGGACTCACTTGGTTAGAATTCTAGCAGAAAAAATGATAACTAAATCAAAAGAGACATTTGTATTCCCCTCTGCGTCGCAACTGTTTACGTTCATTATGCAGAAAAGTCTTTGATTTGACAGCTTGATAGTTTTGTTTGCTTGCCATAGCCATATAAGAGTACATGGCTGTAAAACATCTAAACTAAAACAAATTTTAATGTTGTGGGAAAAAAACAGTTTTGCAGTTAGATCAAGCCGATGAGTTTGCAGTGAATCTTCTCTTCTGCCTACTATCATGCTGTCTTTTCATTTTCAGAGGTTTTTTTTGTATTAAAAATGCCAAATAAGATAAAACTAAAACTTGCCTAATTTGCTCAATTTAAATACAAGAACTGCTGAAAACCAGTGCTGAAGTAAAATAAAAAGTTTGCAGTCCTTGAAGGAAATAATAATAATAATGTCCTTTCCTGTCATCTGTGTATGTTTCCCATACACAGACGAAATTCGTCTCTGCATTTAACCCAACCACCACCAGGTGGTGCAGTGAGCAGCCATAGAAAGTGCCCGGGGAGCTGGAGAATTAGGTGTGCACTCATAGACACCCCAAGGTGTGTAGTGGCCGGGGCGCGAACCCGCGTCCTTCGGGTCCCATGTCGGAAGCCCTGCCACTACACCATCTTGGCCCCTACAAATCTGCCTTTAGTACAAAAGTTTTGGGCTAAGCTCGTCTTGAGAAATAACAAATCAACATTTTGTGCAGTTTAACCCAATACAGTATCTCAAGCAATCTGTTAGTGCTTGGATGTTGGGGATGACTCCAGCTACCACTAAACTAAATTGTAGCCCAGAATCTGTCAAATAGACTGAGTCGTAGCCATTCCTGTGTTTGCTAAAGTTGATTTGATGTGGCAGCCATCCTGAATTGGGTTGACTCCAATAATTAATTGTAGACGTCCATCCAGCGACTTCTTTCTGAGCGTTTCTTTAAAATCCGTTCCCTGGTTCGTGGCATATTTTGTTACACAACTGACGACCTCACATACAGGCAAAACATATGCTCTGCCTTTTGGTATCAACAACCAGCTGAGTGCAGCTGGACCAAACCTATGGCTATGCAGACACATTTACTTTGACAAGCTGTGCAGGCTTTATCTGCAGAGGTTGTAGCAAGTCAACAAGCTTGTCCCGACATGACACTCGGTCGCTAGAATCGCAGACATGTGGAATGCTTGCTGCAGGGCCACCCACCCTTCTTCCAGCAGATACTCAGAGTTTCGTACGAGCGAGAGGGGAAAGCAGTCTGACCTTGCTCCTACCTCTCTTTGTCTCCTGCTATCTGCAAACCCCGAAAAACTCCCTGACGTTTCCTGGAATTTCCGGCACTCTTTTACGTTCTTTCCCTTTGGCTCGCTTTCCCTCTTGAGTAAATCATTTATGTTAACAACAGCTCCTCCCTCACCAAACCCAACTGCGTGCTATTGTAAACATACTAGCCAGACATACTAAGGATAAAGCAAGCTTTCATACATGCACATACAAAAAAAAAAAGTGATTCACTTCAGATTTTCCCAGCTCCTGGTTTTGACACTTTATCTCGGACTTTTCCTCCTCACAAAGCAGTGATAACAAATGTCATCATGAGCAGTTTTCTGTTCAAGATAGAGCAGCCTCTCTACATGTACTGCATCTACTCTGAACCCGCATGTGTTGCATGTTATATGAAGCAATTCCACACAGTGCTGGGCTTCATTGTGCAACACCAGTATTGCTCAGATCATGGCTCAGGATAGTGTGTCTGTAAATGAATACCAGTATTCAGCTTGCAAACATATTTCTTTGACCTGCTGCGATTAAAAGTGGGCAATCATTCTGTTTGTCAGCAAAATATTCCATGTAGTTCTACATAGATTTAAAATAAACTCCCATGAAGTAGTACCGTATTTTTCGGACTATAGGTCGCACCCGAGTATAGGTCGCATTGTCCAATTATTGCCAAAGAATTGGAAAAATCCATATATAGGTCGCACCTGAATATAGGTTGCACCTACGTCAAAATGTGGACCGTGTTTAGCTCTGCTGCAAATGTCTCTTCCACAGGAGCACACAGCAAGGCTTTTAAGAAGATTAACACTTAAAAACAATTAATTGTTTGATAAAAATTATAGCAAATATGTGTCTGAGCTGAACTTTTCTTTAATAAATGAATAATTTTAGCAGGATAAACACCTAAAAAATATATTTGTTAGCTGACATTATTGTAAGAGTGTGTCTCAGTTTAATTTTTGTTAATAAATGATTACAAATCAGCTTATTTTATAAAAAGCCATATATAGGTCACACCTGAGTATAGGTCGCAGGCCATGAAAAAATGATAAAAAGCCGCAACCTATAGTCCGGAAAAATACGGTAACTGGATGTACACCAACAGTTTATTACCTTTGGGAGTCAATGTAATTCAAGATAGAACCTACAGCTGAAAGATTAAATTCATTTATAACTTGGTCATTTTTACAGATTATGAACTCAAATTAGACGTGGTAGTAGCTAGGAGTACTGTAATCCTTAACACAGTTTGAGCACTAACAAATTGTGCACAAGCTTTTGAACTTTGAACTCTGGCATGCAAGGTGGCGGGCACCTCTTCTAGGAATGCTAATTTTCACAATAAACACAAAAACATGATAATACTGTCCTCAGTTTTGCTAATATTTATTCATAAATCAAAGAAAGTCACTTTTTAAGGGTTATGAGAGCTATTTTGTCTCGATCGAAGCATGAGTGATTGTGAAATTTATCCAAGACCTGTTTGAAAACCTCACCAAACAAACACAGGCCATGTGGATTAGTCAGAATGAAAACTAAATAGATCGTCAAATGTTTTCTAGCATGATGCTCTGAGAACTTTAAGACATAACAGTTCATTGTTATTCTAGATCAGATGTGGGAAATTTTGTTCCCCAGCAAAGCATACTGACTTGAAGGGAAATTTTTAATTAGTAACAGGTTTAACTGAAATTTGGGCATGGCTACCTGCTTCTACCTGAGTTAACACCAGTCTATGCTTAGATGATTGACCTGTTGAGAGATTTATATTCAGTCAAGCAGATTTGCTGGAAGTCAGTTTTATTCCTAAACACGGACGATGTCCAGACTTTTTCACTGGTTTTACGTTTCAGTGGAATGCCAAGTTGTACTGACTTCAGCTCCTTTTAACCCAACACACATGGTTCAAAGGCTCCTCCAAGTTTTCCTTCTGTGGTTTGCCCATGTGTGAGCTTGATCAGTGTTCCCAAAGTTGGGAACCTCACCATGAGCCACAAAACCCCAAGAAAATCTTCAAAATAACATTTAAATTTTTCCTTTGAGCGCAACTGGTAGAGCTGCTGCCTCTCAGCGAGCAGGTCCCTGGTTCAAATCCTGGCCGGGGGCCTTTCTGGGTTGAGTTTGCATGTTCTCTCCGTGCATACGTGGGTTTCCTCCGGGTACTCCGGTTTCCTCCCACAGACCAAAAACATGAACGTTAGACTGATTGGTAACTCTAAATTGTCCCTGGGTGTGAGTGAGAGAGTGAATGGTTGTTTGTCTCTATGTGTCCCTGTGATGGACTTGCGACCCGTCCAGGGTGTACCCCGCCCCTCGCATTGTCATTGCTGGGCATGGGCACCGGCGACCCCCATGACCCAAAATGGAAGAATCTGGTAAAAGATAATGAATGGATTTGGGCACCTGGGGGAACAGATGGTGGGAGTTAAGGGCCTTGGTCAAGGGCCCAGAGTGGGGCAAATGAGAGTGGAGGCAGGTGTGGGTGCTTCCTATCCCACCTGCATTTTGATGTTGTCGGTACCAGAGTTGTCATTTCTAACCCAAACCCAGAGCCTGGCCCTGCCCGACTCGGATTTGGACCGGGCCGGTTCATAATAATGTGATTAATGTGTGGGCCGAGCCGGTATCGAGCTTTTGATTGCGTCAGCGAACGCGTGCGACTGACGATCCAAATGTGTGGCAACATGGCTTGTCATACAATCACCAGCCACATGCAACCATTTCACCGCGCACTGACTGGCCTTGAAAGAGGTAAAAAGTTCAGCTAAGCTTCAGATGGACTACTGCCAGTGATCCATCGCCCAAACGGACGTTCTTTCAGCTCCTGCACTCAGCGGACAGTAATTCCATTCAAAAATTTAAACGTATATTATCTTCATTCATTACACACAGACTGATGTATTTCAAATGTTTATTTCTTTTAATGTTGATGATTATAACTGACAACTAATGAAAACCCCAAATTCAATATAAAATTAATGCAAGTATCTCAGAAAAATAGAATATTACTTAAGACCAATTAAAAAAAATGATTTTTAGAAATGTTTGCCGAGCATGTACAGCACTCAGTACTTAGTTGTGGCTCCTTTTGCCTGGATTACTGCAGCACTGCAGCGTGGCATGGAGTTGATCAGTCTGTGGCACTGCTCAGGTGTTATGAGAGCCCAGTTTGCTCTGATAGTGGCCTTCAGCTCTTCTGAATTGTTGGGTCTGGTGTATCACATCTTTCTCTTCACAATACTTCATAGATTTTCTATGAGGTTAAGGTCAGGTGAGTTTGCTGGCTAAGTAAGAACAGGGATACCATGGTCCTTAAACCAGGTACTGGTAGCGTTGGCACTATGTGCAGGTGCCAAGTCCTGTTGGAAAATGAAATCTGCATCTCCATAAAGTTGGTCATGAAGCAGGAATCATGACGTGCTCTAAAACTTCCTGGTATGGCTGTGTTGACCTTGGACTTCAGAAAACACAGTGGACCAACACCAGCAGATGACATGACACTGACTGTGGAAACTTGACACTGGACCTCAAGCAACATGGATTCTGTGCCTCTGTTCTCTTCCTCCTGACTCTGGGAACTTGATTTCAAAATGAAATGCAAAATTTACTTTAAAGGACAACACCCACCATGACAGTAACAATTCACCATATTGGACAATTATTGTAATTTAATATGATGTCTATTTTCATTTTTGCATTTGGGCCAGGCGAGGGTTAAAAAAAAAAAAAAAACAGTCCCGAATGAATCCGGAAACCCGGCCGAAGAGTGCCGAAGTGTCAAGTGACTTCAGTTACGTCTCCACCCAGAAGGCAGGAGTGAGTTTCCATGGAGGTTTATGAGAGTGGGAGTTAAAACTGCATATTTCCTGGTGCATTTGTGTGTACAGATGGACCAGCGCTCTGTTTTTATTTATTATTTATTTTATAACACCACTGGGGACCGTTGCTGTTCTCACTCCTCTGCCCAGAGGAGCGAGCCGCGCGTCTCTGGCTCCTCGTTCCGCTGGTCAACTTTGAAGTTCTGAATTGGTGCCGGCTCAGGGCTCTGCTCCGTCCCAGCCTTGTTGCGGGGAGCACGGGGGAGCACGCGCGCTCAGAGCTCTGTACTCCCGACCTGTCTGGTCACGGGGGGAGAGAATAAAAAGCCGATGCGGAAATTAATGAATTTGTCGCGATCAAGCGAATTAAACTAGTATGTCTACGTGGATGCTCGCTCAGAATATGATAGACATCAGTGAGCGACAGCAGGATTAATCAACAGGCAGCTTTAGGGAATATTTAAAAATGCTTCGCTTTTTTTTCCTCGCTCAGAGCAGCGGTCATGGAAGTTGATGAATGCTTATTATAACTCTGCCTGTAACTCCAAGGCGTCACTTTAGTGATGTGAATGCCCATATATGGAGAGGAGCAGATTTTTCCCGGAGCTTCTGCTAAAATCTGCTATAAATCATGAAATAACACATTTAGTGTTATTTCTCTACAATATAAATAAACGCTCCTGTATTATTTTTAAATAAACTAATAAATATTAATGGCGATGCAATTTGAAAACATGGTGGGTGTTGTCCTTTAATCAGAGAACATAACTTTGGACTAGTTACCCATCAATGCTTGCACGGCACTTCACCTGACTATCTAAAGGACATTCTTGCACCATATTCATCCACCCGGTCTCTACGATCACAGAACAGTAATTTACTTCATATTCCTCGGACCAAATTGAGGACCATGGGAGACCGAGCATTCTGTGTGGCTGCCCCCCGCCTGTGGAACTCCCTCCCTGATGACCTGAGAGCTCCACAGTCACTGGTTGACTTTAAAAGCAGCATAAAGACCTTTCTTTTTAAGCAAGCCTATTCTGCCTCCACATGATTTTATCTTTGATCTTAGCTGTTATCTTTATTGATTTTACTTGATTTTATCACTTGTTTTATTTTATTTATTTTTTAAGCAAGCCTAAATCTACATGATTTTATCTTTGATCTTAGTCGATATTATTGTTGATTTTATTTGATTTTATCACTTGTTTTATTTTTTATCTTTACCTTGTTACACATTGTAGCACTTTGAGATTTTTATTAATGAAAAGTGCATTACAAATTGAATTCATTATTATTATTATTATTATTAGTCAGGAGCAGTTCCAGGCGAGATGCTTCTGATGTTGTCTCTTGTTCAAGAGTGGCTTGACACAAGGAATGCAACAGCTGAAACCCATGTCTTGCATTCATCTGTGCGTGGTGGTTCTTGAAGCAATGACTCCAGCTGCAGTCCTCTTTGTGAATCTCCCCCACATTTTGGAATGGGTTTTGTTTCACCATCGTCTCCAGGGTGCTGTTATACCTGTTGCTTGTACACTTTTTTCTACCACATCTTTTTCTTCCCTTTGCCTCTCTATTAATTTGCTTGGACACAGAGCTTTGTGAACAGCCAGCCTCTTTAGCAATGACCCTTTAGTGTCTTGCCCTCCTTGTGCAAGGTGTCAGTGGTCGTCATTTGGACAACTGTCAAGTTAGAGGTGGAAGCCTCCGTGTTCAACTTTCCCCCTCTTACAATGCTGTTATTGCTAGTATCACTCAGCCTTCTGTGAATAGCAAACAACCATCAGGGTGATAACAATCCATCGTTAGACTGATGGTCCTCCTTGATCATGTGAGCAGCTGGTTTCAGGCTATCAGCAGCAAACTGGTTGATCCACTGTGAGAGGGTGCTATTTATAAGATGAGCTGAATACAGCACCTCAGACTGAAGAAGTCTTTCGGACAAAAGACGAAACGTTTCTACTTTTTCGTTTTGTTTTGCTTTGTTTTTTTTAATTTTCAGAGGACCAGACTTAGCTTTTCCAAGATGGCCACCTTAGCTAAAAGGGAAAATTTACAATAGCTCAGCTATTACAATAGCTCAGCTATATATAACGAGGTGAGCCGCTTGGCCTTGTGGTGCGGACACAACAATCTCACTCTCAACGTGGAGAAGACAAAGGAGATTGTTGTGGACTTCAGGAAGAGGGATGCCCAACATGCCCCTCTGACCATCAACAGCACCGCAGTGGAGAGAGTAGACAGCACCAAGTTCCTGGGAGTGCATGTCTCAGAGGACCTGTCCTGGAGCAGGAACACTGCATCACTGGCAAAGAAGGCTCACCAGCGTCTCTACTTTCTCCGCAAGCTGAAAAGGGCTGGAGCTTCAACCCCCATCATGAGCACCTTCTACAGAGGTGCCATAGAAAGTGTCCTGACCAGCTGCATCACTGTGTGGTTTGGTGCATGTACTGCATCCTGCCGCAAGAGCCTCCAGCGCATTGTGAGAGCAGCTGAGAAGATCGTGGGCACCTCCTTGCCCTCACTGCAGGACTTACACAGCAAACGCCTCACTCGGAAAGCCCTCTGCATGGCAGGTGATCCCACACACCCACTACACAGCTGCTTCAGACTGCTGCCATCAGGGAGGAGACTGAGGAGTCTCCAGGCTCGAACCAGCAGACTGAGAGACAGCTCTGTTCATCAGGCAGTCAGGATGCTAAACACTCTGCCTGCTCTGCCCCCTCTCCCATTTGAACTGCCTTAACACTAAAACTTTCTCACACATTACCACACAACACAAAGATTTTAACACTGGACTCTGTGTCATCAAACGGGTTATTCACTAAACTCTCGGTCATGTGCTCATACAGTTTGCACTACTTCTCATACTTGCACTGATGTTTGTATTGCATCGCTGCCTATAGTCATGGTACTGTTTACATTCTCTGTTTACATTTATTAATACTGTTTACTTTTATTACTACTGCTTATATTTAATTGCTACTGTTTACATTTACACTACTCTAATATCTGCACCGCTGCTGATACATATACAGTGTGCTCTGACCGGTCTTGTTTAGGATGCCCAATGTGCCTTACTGCATATGCCACTTTTTGCCTCTATAACAACATCAACTACTACCTCGTGCATGTACTGTGTACATTAACTCATACGCTGCTTTGCCACTTTGCAAATGTCAATGCTAGAAACCTTTAGTTTATTTTAGTTATACTTTTTATACTCTTTTTTTATACTAGTATGCAAAAACTCAGGACAATATTATGTTCATTAAATGTTTAATGTTTTAGTTTTAGAGTCGGTGTAAATTTTCATACTCTTATACCACTATGCAAAAACTCAGGACAGTGTTAGTTTTACTATTTTATGCTTATGTCTATTATTATATGTTTCAGTGTTTCAATGTTTAGATGTTTACTGTTGCACCGAGGGACTGAGAGAAACGCAATTTCGGTCCTGTGTATGTCCTGTACAGTACATATTGCAGATCTGACAATAAAGTTGACTTTGACTATTTTAAAAGATACTGAGCTGAAATTTGGTGTGGTGGTAGCTGAGAGCGAACCCCAACACACAGTACAGTCAAATCTAAATTGGCAACAGCGTGACGGTCAAAGTTTATCCAGGAACTTTCTAGTTAGAATTGTTACACAAGATTAAAACAATTATGTAAATGCAAAAATGTATGATAGGAGTTTAATTTTCTTGTGTTGTCATTGCGCTCTAGTTATTTTAATTTGCTTTCTTTTGCAATTTTTGAGTAGTAAAACCAAGAACATTTGACGTGGTAAGTCATTCCATTGTTGTTTTTGGGGTAAGAAGCTAAAAGGTTTGAAAACCACTGGTTTACAGAGATATTTCTGTATTCTGTATACTTTAACATTCTGTTAAAGCATGAAAATTCTGTCTCTTTAAGCCTGGACTAAATTAGAATGAACTAAATTAGGTACACTGTATAAATATTGTATTAGTCAAATCCAGTTTTTGCTCTCTGACAATATTTCTATGGGATTGTAATTCTAATGATCAATGTTTATGACACTTGCTGGAGTGGAAAAATAAACTGTTAACTATGTTTTATCAAAGTCATGTTCCTTTCACTAAAATAACACAAAGCTGGTCCCTGAGCAGCTTTCTAACGTGACATTTGTCATTTTTCGGATTTTAGGGGAAATTTCTAAATATCCACATATTATTGCATAATGCCGTCAACAAACAGATTTGTCTTACTTCCTCTGATTGTCAGTGGCATTCAGAGCTTGTTTCCTCTATTCAGGGATGAAGATGTTCACATCCTTGATAGAGAGGAACGATGGTTTGAGAGAGGAGTAAAGGAGGCCATCTTTGTGAAAAGAAACCGTCCATCATTAAACAGAGGTGGAGGCCTCCGGGTTCAACTGTCCCCCTCTTACAATGCTGTTATTGCTAGTATCACTCAGCCCTCTGTGAATAGCAAACAACCATCAGGGTGCTAACGATCCATCGTTAGGCTGATGGTCCTCCTTGATCATGTGAGCAGCTGGTTTCAGGCTGTCATCAGCCAACTGGTTGATCCACTGTGAGAGGGTGCTATTTATAAGACTGAGCTGAATACAGCAGCTCAGACTGAGGAAGTCTTTCGGACGAAAGACGAATCGTTTCTACATTTTTTTTGCTTTGTTTTGTTTTGTTTTTTGAATGTCCAGAGGACCAGACTTAGCTTTTTTAGATACTCACTTTAACTTTATTTCTATATGGTAATCAGCTTTCCCACAATTAAAAAAATCACATAGGTCGGCACTCGGCACAGTTCATAGTTTTAATTAATTTTAAAAAAAAAAACTATTTCCCCTCTCCCCCTCTCTTTACAAAAATCTGGTCTTTCATTTGTCTTAAATTGTTAAAATATAATTTTAAAATCGTTAGATATTTTAGCTTTATAATGTCACCCGTAGTGGCCACAAACACCCCCTCCAACCAACTTAAAATGGCCCATGAGCCATCAGTAGATAAACACAGTTGTACTGTACAGTGTAGCAGGTTGTTGCGGCTCTAAACAGTTTTAATTTAGTGAATGAAGGCGAAAAAAGGCTCTTTTGATCATAACGGTTGCAGAAGGTCTAGAAAAATGGATAAAAGTTGAAGGAAACAACACTACACAGCCTTTAAAAAAAGGATCACAACTACTGTAGACTACCTGTAGTCTTCAGCTGCCAGAGTCTTAACTGCAGCAGGAGAGATCATATCTCTCCAGTTTTAACTTCTCTCCACTGGCTCCCTGTCAAATTCAGAATTGAATTCAAAATCTTACTTTTAACCTACAAAGCTCTCAACAACCTAGCTCCATCTTATTTATGAGATGTTATTGTTCCATATTTTCCTAACAGAGCACTTCACTCTCAGACTGCAGGTTTACTCGTGGTTCCTAGAGTTTCCAAAAGCAGAAGGAGAAGATCTTCCAGTTATCAGGCTCCTCTCTTGTGGAACCATCTTCCAGTTTCTGTCCGTGAGGCTGACACATTGTCCAGTTTTAAGACTGGGCTGAAGACTTTCCTTTTTGATAAATCCTATGGTTTGGCTTGCTTAGCTTCTACCCTGAGGCTGTTATAGACTCATGAATGTCTAACCAGGAAAATCACTGTGAAAAATCACATCATGCTGCTGATTTACTTCATGTTGCTGTGTTCATTCGTACTCATCTGCTCACACAGACTCGTGTTCATGATGCTGTTCAGCATATTGTTTTTGTACTAGTACTTAATGTATTTTTAATATAATGTTTTTCTTAGTTCATATCTTAGATCTTATTTTTCTTTTACATTTTATACTTTTGTTGGATGTAACTGTGTACACAATTTCGTTCCACCACATATGACAAATAAAGAAACTTTGACTTTTGACTTTATGCTGCAAGAATACTTGAGGACAAATTGACCTCATTTCTTTAAATGAATTGTTAAACTTGAATAGTTTTCATTTGCTATTACAGTATTTCTATCTTAACGTGTGATTCTTGACCTGTCATTGTGTATCTGTTCCTCTCAAACCCAGCCGGTCGAAGCAGATGGCCGCTTGTCCTGAGTCTGGTTCTGCTAAAGGTTTCTTACTCATGAGTTTTTCCTTTCCACTGTCACCTTCATGCTTGCTCAAGATGAGAGTTCTGCAATGTAGTTAAATGCAAAGCAGTCTGCTCAAGGGTCTGCAACCTGTGGCTCTGGAGCCACATGTGGCTCTTTCAAGCTCTGACCAAAACTGACATAAAACTGAATTTTATTAGTTGTTATAACTAAAAGGGCTCATTTTAGCAGTTTTCCTGAAATTTATTTAGCTGATATATGATTACTAGAAACATTACATGGGGTAATACTCACTTTCACTTTTTGCTTAATTTCTTCAAAGTAGGCTGCATAATTTTTCTACAATTAAAAAAATCACATAAGAATGCACAGTTTATTGTTTTTAGTTTTTAGAAACTGGGCAAAAACTATATATTTTTTCCTTCTTTACATGAATTTCAACTTTTATTTTGTCTTAGAATGTAAAAATATCAATAAATGTTAAAAATGTCAATAAATGTTAAAAATGTCAATAAATGTTAAAAGTCATTAGATATTTTTAGTTTTACAAAGTATAAAATCACCCAGAAAAGCACCCTCCAACAAACTGAGAGACAGCAAGCTCAATTCGTGGCACCGGCATGCAGGGGTGCAACTACATATTTTTGAGGTGGATGCGAAAACATCAACGGCGCCCCCCCACCCGCGCGCGCCCCGCGCGCTCCCTTTACCTGCCGCCTCATACAGCTTTCCTCCCTTAGTCATGCACTTAGAAAATACAGTAGCAATATTACAGATTTTTTTATGTTACATATCATATCAGGTGATAATTTCAATGATAAACAAATAAGAAGTTTCAATCAATCAATCAATCAATCACCTTTATTTAACCAGGTAGAGCCCATTGAGATCGAGATCTCTTTTACAAGGGTGACCTGGTCAAGTGGTCAGCAGCACACGTCACATTGGCAATAGGCATTTGCACTTATCAAAAAGAAAATAAAGAAAACTACAATCACAGTAAACAGATGTTGACAGTTCAAAACCAACAGGATATGACAGATTTCTATATACATTATATACAAAACAAGCAGACAAAAAAAAACCAACAATGACATGTATATTGGATAAGTAGTGGTTAGAAACATCTGCAATGGTCAAGTTTCTTGATGACATTTTCTACTACGGTTGACATAAAGGATCCAGGAGAGATGAATGTTGATAGTTTCAGATCTTTCTGTAAGTTGTTCCAGGCTGAGGGGACGGCGAAGCTGAATGCTCTTTTTCCTAGTTCAGTTCTGACAGGAGGAACTGACAGGAGGACTAAATCGTTAGAGCGCAGGGAGTAATGACTGTGTGATGTTTGTATTAAGGAGGTGAGGTATGACGGGACCAGGTTTAGGAGGGTCTTGTAGATGAAGGATATCCAGTGAGTGTATCTGCGAGTGCTGAGAGATGACCAGCCAGATTTTACGTAAAGCTCACAGTGATGAGTGCGATAACTGGAGTCAGTAATGAACCGAAGGGCACCGTGGTAAATGGAGTCTAAGGACTGTAGGTATTTTGATGCAGCACTCATGTACAGCACGTCACCATAATCTAGTATTGGCATGAATGTTGCAGCTACTAATGTTCTCCTGGCTTTGCATGAGAAGCAGGATTTGTTTCTGAAGAAGAAACCTAGCTTCAGTTTGAGTTTAGTGGCCATTTTGGAGATGTGGGTTTTAAAAGACAGTTCAGTGTCAATGTTGAAACCTAGATATTTGTAGGTGGAGACCATTTCTATTTGTTTTCCCTCTTGGGTTCCAATTTGAGGTGGGTTCTCTGGTTGCAGCTTTCTGTTGGCAAGAACCATGAACTTGCTTTTGTCGGCATTTAGGACCAGTCTAAGTTTTTGCAGCCGTGACTGAATAATATTAAAAGCATCCTGAAGAGAGGTGAAAGCTTGGCTGAGGGAGGAAGAACAGCAATAGATGATGGTGTCATCTGCGTAATAATGGTGGGAAGCATTTGACAGATCACTGCAAAGATCGTTGATGTATAGAGAGAAAAGAATGGGACCCAAGACAGAACCCTGTGGCACCCCTTTCACAACATCTAAGAATGTAGAGGAGGATCCGGCTACGTGAACAGACTGCGTTCTGTCAGTTAGGTAGTTGGTGAACCAGGAGACTGCAAGTTTTGATAGACCAGAGTGTTCCAGGATGTTTGTCAATAGTCTGTGATCAACTGTATCAAATGCCTTGGACAGGTCTATAAATAGGGCAACACAGAATTGTTTGCAGTCCAGGGCATGTATGATGTCATTTAATACTTTGAGAACTGTAGTGACGGTGCTGTGTTGTTTTCTGAATCCTGACTGGAATTGTGATAGAATATGGTTTGATTGTAGGAAATCAGTTAGCTGATCACAGACAAGTCTTTCGAACAGTTTGGCAAGAATGCATAATTTAGAAATTGGTCTGTAGTTGTTGACATTTGTTGGTTCACCCCCTTTTAGCAGAGGGAGAACAAAAGCTGATTTCCAGATTTTGGGTATTTTATTTGTGTTGAGACTGAGATTGAAAATATGGGAAAGAGGTTCAGCAATGAAATCTGCAGCTAGTTTTAGGAAAAGTGGTTCTATGTTGTCAGGTCCTGCTGCTTTGCGTGTGTCGAGAGTTTTTAGAGCATTTAGAACTTCAGCGGGAGATACTGATTCGAAGTCAAAGCGATTTGTGACCTGTTTGTCCAGCACATGTGGAGCTGGGGGTGGATTTGCATCAGTTTGGTCAGCAGATAACATTTCAGGATGTGTAGATTCAAACAGGGAGCCAGAGGATATAAAGTGTTCATTAAAACAGTTCAGAATTGACAATTTGTCTGACAGAATACCTGTGCTGGTCATGATGGAGCTGGGTAAATCAGTGGATGTTGTCTGACCAGAATTTGATTTTACTGTTTGCCAAAACCTTTTTGGATCATTTAGATTTTTGGTGGATTCGTCCAGGTAGTAATTTGATTTTGCATTTCTAATTAGGGTTGTGCATTTGTTCCTAAGCTGTCGGAAACTGAGCCAGTCATGATCGTTTTTTGATTTCCTGGCCTTAGCCCAGGCAGCATCTCTTTCTTTGAGTTTAATAAAGTAAAAATGTATAACAGTAGTGGTAATCAGTGCTCAACATTTTATGTAGTGAAAATATGAAATCTTAACAGCCTGGAGTCCATGTCAGTGTTTTAACATTTATGACATTTAAACTGTTACTTTCCGTGAAAGAAGACAATGAAAGATGGTCATCAGAAATTCAAACCATCATGGTATACAGTATAGGTTTTTGTTGCCTCCCTAATGTAATTATTCCTACCTGATGTCATCACTTGTCTCCTCTATCACTGACCTCGTGTCTGTCTCCTTCACCCTTTGTCTGTGGCATTCTGCACTAAGTCATATGGTCAAAAAAGCATTATATATTAGTTGTAAAAATTACAGATCTTAATACAGTTTTTAAAAATAATGTTTACATGTTATTGCTTGGGATTAAGTAGCTGTTCCCTCACTTCCACCTGCATTAGACCAACCTGTTGCCTTCCCCAGTCTGTCCTGATTCCTCTGTCATCTTCTCT
This sequence comes from Garcialebias charrua, assembly GCA_038048925.1. NCBI lineage: Eukaryota > Metazoa > Chordata > Actinopteri > Cyprinodontiformes > Rivulidae > Garcialebias > Garcialebias charrua. The sequence goes on along the minus strand of JBBPBX010015477.1, from coordinate 30,269 downwards.
TCCTTCTCTCCATCCTCACAGCTGAATGACATTAATTTTGTGTTAAGTAGGTTTAAAAATACAGCAGTCAAACCACAATAGAAATTAAACTTTAATTTAAATCATCTCCTTGTTGGATAACAGTTACTGACTGTACATTTCATCTAATCTGACTTACCAGATACATCACAACACACACCACTGTAGTGATATTAAATAAGACATTTAAACTCAAGTGTCCCTCTGCCAAAAAGGTTGGTAACATGGGTCACCAACCTTTTTGAGTCTCAGGGCTATAGTGACACTGAGGACTAATTTGTCTGATACACACATAAACTTGTACAACTCATCTTTAATTAAAGAATCAATAATAATAAATGTACATATGAGTGTATAAATTGCAGCACTGGAACATAGCTGGGAACTGCCACCACAACAGTTTAGCTTGTGTTAATGTTTCCTGAGTTTTATTTAGGTCATTCTTACACTTAGTGTGTGGATGTGTGGGACATGTATAAAATATTCATAAAAATATTAAACAAATCACGTCTTTAGGGGAGGCTACATTTATTTAACAGCCAAATATGGGACGATTCCTATTAGGCTAGCTTTAGCTAACCTGAATATTTTACAACCCTCCTGTCCTGCTCATACACTGACAGTACTTACCTAATATCTTTTAACCACATTGAAAGGCTTTTTTTTCATCCTTCCAACAACTTCCTTTTCCTGTTTTGCGCCCTGGATAGTTTTTCTGCCGCTCCAAAGTCAAGTGCACGAGTGAAAAAATAAATAAATAAATAAATAACGTGCCTGTGTGCGTTCTCTAGGGGTGCGTGTTCACAGCACCTGTGTGTGAAGGGAGAGCAGAGAGATAGGAGGAGGGAGGTGAGGGAGCAGGGGGGGGGGGCGCCTAAGCAGTGCTGTTTCCCTGTTATTGATCATTTCATGCAGATGCCTGCTAGAAAAACATTTTTTCTAGAGACGGTTTTGGCGCCCCCTGTAGGGCAGCGCCCGTATGCCTTGCATAACCTGCATAGTGGTGATTTGCGACCCTGCCGGCATGTCGTACTGACACTTCCTGTAACATGCCACTGTTTTTGTGACATGCCACAGTTTTTTGTGCCACTAGATGGCAGTGTTTTCAGCATGTCAATGCCTATTTTTACTGACATGTCAGTGTTTTCAGCATGTCAATGCCTATTTTCGCCTAATTACTCATTTATACAAACTTAAAGTGGTCCATGGGCCACCAGTTGAGAATCCCAGTTGTAGCAGGTATTGTGGCTCCGGACACGTTTAATTTAGTGAACAAAAGGGCAGAAATGGCTCTTTTGATCACAAAGGTTGCAGACCCCTGGCTCAGATAGTGTAAACTTTTTTTTTTTTTTCATATATATGAATGTTTCTGTACAGTGCCCTGAGATGACTTCTGTTGTGACATGATGGTGCTATATAAATGAACTGAATAGAACTGTACTAACTGCTAATATTCCAGACCTGACAGAAGCAATTTGGCTCAAATGGGATTAACCTGTATAAATAAAGGTTGAAAGAAAAAAAGAATCTTGTGGTGATTCTCAAGTGATGCTCTCCAAGCATAGAGGTGAGTGCTGCTCTCGTGTGGATGCTCAGGCACAGTGGATAATGAAATACAGTACATGTATTTCATCAGCCTCTGAAAACAGGGTTTGGTTTAAGTGAACTGTTGTAATCTGGCAATCCACCACCAGAGGGCGCTCCGATCCAACAAAAAGTAATAGACGTTCTTAAGACAAAGGTACACCTTGAATCACCTTTAACATTATTTTACATTTAAATAATTGTGCACTTCGTGGTACCACAGTGTGGCTGTAAGTCTCAAACTCTGAGCTGACTGCATTGTCTGAAGGTGGGTTTCTTTTTCCCATTAGGAGCATGTGATTCAACAAGCCTGCAGCTGTGACCACGTCAGCATCCAGTTCACAGAAATGCAGCTCGGCCAGCTGTTGCTGAACGTTTGCACACGAAACTGTCGCTTCGTGTACAGAACACCCTGGCCAAGACTTTGGGGGGAAAAAACGCAGGAAGCTGACTCTGCTCTACGTTAAAGAGGCAGTGTTCTTTAAAAGAGCCTGCTGCTGGGTCAGAGCACACAACCGGCTCGGCCCGGTTTGATCCAGCCCCAGTGGTGCAGGATACAATTAGTAATAAATAAATAAATATACAAACACAGTTTCTTATGATGAAATCGTGCGTTGTTAGTACTTTAGTCCACCTGAACTTTTCTTACAGTGAGAAATGACTACAACAAATCTCATTCAAACGTGTTCATCAGACTTAAAAATGGAATTCTTACAAGAGAAAAGCGTTTCAAGTATACCCCCCCCCCCCCACACACACACACACACACTGTTTAGATAATCAAGCGAAAGTGAACATTTTTAAATAATTAATTTGTTGATAAAAGGCTCCTCAGCAGTTTCACATCAAGTTTCACCAATCCATCTGTTTTACACGAGAGTTGGTCAAATCTCGCGAGACTTAAGCAGTCAGGACGAGAAGGGTTTCTTCACTGATTTTTTTTTTTTACACCACTTAAATATTATTTAAACTTTAGTGTTTTGTTGTTGTTTTAATTACAGCATTCAGTTATGTTTTCACTTGTTTTCCATGTCTGCAAGTGAGTGTACATGGGATTTCTGTTTTTTTTTTTAAAGTGCTGGGCCTTTATAATGTCGAATGTTAAGTGTTTTTATTGTTTATTGGGTTTGCTTTGGAAGTTTAATGGCCCAACAGAAAGAAAAACCAAACAAAAGCAGAAAGTGAAATGCATTCAAGCAGGGGAAAGGGCTTCGCGTTTTTGGTCATAATTAGTAGGAAAAGGCTACCCAGAACCAGACGGTACAAGTCCATCAGCATTCCATAGAGATGGAGCGTGCACATGGGGATTTTCTCTGGGCTTTCCTTTCACACACCTAAAGCATGCATGTTTGGTTTATTAGTGACCCTAAAATTGTCCCCAGGTGAGTGTGAGAGTGTGAATGGTTGTTTGTCTCTGATGGACTGACCTGTGCAGGCATCCCACACCTCTCACACAGTGACAGCTGGACATGGGCACCAGCTCCCCGCAACCCTTAACGAGGTCAAGAAAAATGATGAACAAAATGTATGGATTAAAAAAAGAGATGATGTACTCTATAGAATAAAGTAAAATCATCTGAAACTGTATGACTCTGAAGGCACAACATTTAATGTGAACAAATAAGACCATTCCTGTAATTAAAAGTGTTGAATTTGTTCTAATCCAGGGGTCACCAACATGGTGCCCGCAGGCACCCGGGTGCCCCCAAGGACCATTTGAGGTGCCCGCGGACCTGTTCTAAAAATAGCACAACTCACTACTAAGCTGCATTTAAACTGCTTTAAATCAGAGTATACTCTTAATTAAACACTAATAATTTAGATGTTCATGTTAAAAAACCAACGCCACAGATTAGATACAGGGGTCACCAACCTTTTCGAAACTGAGAGCTACTTCGTGGGTACGGAGTCATACAAAGGGCACTAGTTTGATAAATTCTTCAGAAATAACAAAGCATAAATTGAAAAAAAGGTATAATAAACATATTTTTAAGAACATATTTTTAAGATAGACATTTTAAAATATATATAAATACAAAAAAGAACCACATCAAAATGCGGGTGGGAAAGGTGAAGCACCCACAACTGCTCCCCTGGGCGCCCTATAGCAGCTCTCTGCTCCACACAGAGGGCTGTGGTAGCTCGGTGGTCTCTATGGTTGCGTCACGAAGGGCATACGACGTGAAAAAAATTGTCAAGTCTTCCTGCGGTTTAGTTGGCTGCGGTGACCCCTGAAGAAGGGAGCAGCCGAAAGAAGAAAAAAGTCTGTAATTAATTCAACAAACAAATAATGAATGATTAGTTCTTGACTGAACTACAAACCAGTAACATTTAGCATGATGACCTTCCTGTTTAAAGACTTTGCAAAAGTTTTTTTTTCAGCATCTACTGCAACAATGTTTCAGCCATAGCTCCAGCTAAAATTTTGGCTGGTTTTAGATGTTGGCTATGTTAATTTTAGCCTCAAATTTGCTAAATTTAGCTTTTAGGTACTGTGCTGCTGGTTTCAGTTTTTAGCTAGTTTTGTTGATTTTAGCTTTTCTCAACAGTTTTTGCTTGATTTAGCTATTACTTAAGATAATGCTAATTTTAGCTTAGTTTGCTAAATGTGGCTTTTAAGTACAGTGCTGTTTTGTTTATTTTGGCTTTTAGTTACTTATTTTCATTCTCTTTAGCTTTTAGCTGCAGTTCTGCTACCTTTAGCTGCATTTTTGCCAGTTTTAGCTATGCAAATTATGGCTTTATCAGAGTTAGAGTCAGAGAGTCTTTATTGTCATTTGCACCGCATGTGGTACATGTGATGAAACGAGATTATGTACACAGGGTCCCAGTTACATCCAACAACAAAATGTAAGAGAAAAACAGTAATAACATCTAGAATTAACTAAGAAAAACATCAACTAGTAATACACTAAGCCCTAATGTAATAGAAAAACATCATTACAAACAGCAGCACGAACATGAGTCTGTATGAGCAGATGGTCACAGATGAACACAGCAACAAGAAAACAGATCAGCATCAGCATGATGTGATATTTTGCAGTGATTATTCTTATTATTTATTTATTCATGAGTCTAACAGCCTCAGGGTAGAAGCTGTTCCTCAGTCTAGTGGTTCTACATTTGATGCTCCTCAACCTCCGTCCTGAGGGGAGTGGGGCAAAGAGTGTGTGTGCTGGGTGAGTGGGGTCTTTCATGATGCAGGTGGCTCTTTTCCTGCATCTGGAGGTGTAAATGTCTGTGATGGTGGGGAGACTGACTCCAACATCTTCTGTGCAGCCTTCACCACTCTCTGTAGAGCTTTTCTTTCTGCAGCTGTGCAGCCTCCATGCCACACGTTGATGCTGGAGCACAGGATGCTCTCCACTGCACACCTGTAGAAGGAGGTGAGGACTGGGCTCTCAGACCAGCTCGTCTCAGCCGTCTGAGGAAGTAGAGTCTCTGATGACCTTTCTTGATCAGGCTGGTGGTGTTGTTGCTCCAGCTGAGGTTATCATTCAAGTGTACACCCAAGTATTTGTAGCTGGAGACCACTTCCACCGCAGATCCACCTATGTTCAGTGGGGCGTGGGTGTGTTTGTTCCTTCTGAAGTCCACAATCATCTCCTTTGTCTTCTTCACATTCATGTGAAGGTTATTCTCTTTGCACCAGCTCTCCAGGTGTTCCACCTCCTGTCTGTAGCTGGACTCATCATTGTTTGTGATGCATCCCACCACCGCTGTATCATCTGCAAACTTAACAATATGACAGCCTGGATGTGTGGCTGTACAATCATATGTGAGCAGAGTGAACAGGAGAGGGCTCAACACACATCCTTGAGGAGAGCCAGTGCTGAGGGTAATGGTGGAGGAGGAGAAGTTGTGGATCTTCACGGACTGTGGTCTGTTTGTTAAGAAGTCTAGGACCCAGTTACAAACGGAGGGGCTTAGTCCAAGTGTGGATAGTTTGTCCATCAGAGTTTGGGGGATCATGGTGTTGAAGGCAGATGTGAAGTCCACAAAGAGCATACGGACGTATGAGTCCTTCTGATCCAGGTGGGTGAGAGCAGTGTGGACCACGGAAGAGATGCGTCCTCTGTTGATCGGTTCTCGCGGTACGCATACTGATGAGGGTCCTCGTTGATGTTGACGGTTGTCTTGATGTGGGTCATGACCAGTTTCTCAAAGCATTTTGCGACTATCGGGGTAAGGGCCACTGGCCGATAGTCATTCAGACCAGTCACTGTGGAGCTTTTTGGGACTGGGATGATGGTGGCGGTCTTCAGGCAGGTGGGAACTGTCTCCAGTGCAATTGAGGTGTTAAAGATGTCAGATAGCACATCGCACAGCTGATCCGCACATTCACTGCACTAAAACCATAGATATACGGTAAGATCTGATGTAGTATATCTCCGTATCCTTTACATATACTTATACTTATATTTCCGGATATTCCCGGAAATGGACCGCAATGATCCTTAAAAAATCCCAAGATCCCAAAATCCGGATACTTATCTTTGGCAGGCCCTTGACAAATAACAGCCACATTTATTTTGGATCTGCCGAAGATAAGTATCCAGATTTTGGGATTTTTTAAGGATCATTGCGGGCCATTTCCGGGAATATCCGAACACAGATCCTTCCGTATATCTATGGTTTTAGTGCAGTGATTCCTTCAGAACTTTCCCGGGGATGTTGTCCGGTCCAGTTGTTTTATGAGGGTTGATCCTTCTGAGACTACATCTCACTTCTGTTACAGTCACGCTGAGGTGCACTTCATCTGGTGGTGAGGTGAGTCTGGTGCTGGGTGGACTATTTGGGTCTTCAAAGCGTGCATAAAACTTGTTGAGGGCATCAGGCAGAGATGGGTCTTTGGGGCATTGTTTGCTCCTGCCTTTGTAATCTGTTAAGCATTTGATGCCCCTCCACATGCTCCGTGGGTCTTGTGAGGTGAACTGACCCTCGATCCGCTGTGCATATGTGGCCTTGGCCCTCTTAATGCCAGCAACCAGCTCTTTCCTGGTCTTTCTCAGCTCCTCTGAGTCTCCAGACTTGAAGGCAGTGTTCCTGGCTGCCAACAGGGTGCGAACCTCTTTGTTTAACCGGGGTTTTGTGTTAGGATAATATTTAACATATTTTTTTATGGATACATTTTCAGAGCATGTGCTAATATAACCCAGTACTGACGAAGCATATAGTTCCGGATCCACTGAGCTTCCATCAGCAGCAGCCTCCCTGAAAACAGACCAATCAGTTTTTTCAAAGCAGTCTCTCAGCATGGGGGTGCTATCGTGAAGCCAAAATTTGACTTCCCTTTGTTCTGGCTTGGAGCGCCTCTGTGGGGTGAGTTGTGCCGGCACCATGAGGAGGGATAAATGGTCAGAAGCCCCGAGCGGTGGGCGTGGCTTCGCTGTGTATGCGCCTCTCACATTTGTGTAGACTTGATCAAGCGTGTTACTTCCTCGTGTTGCTATGGATGCGTGTTGATTGAAAGTTGGGAGAGAGTCCTTTAAATTCACGTGATTGAAGTCACCTAAAACAATGCAGAGCCCCTCTGGATATTTATACTGCAGCGAGCTGATTAAGTCATGAATTTCTTCCAGGGCGACTTTAGCATTAGCATCAGGAGCGATGTAAATTACTGTGATAAGGATCACTGAATAGTTGCGGGGTAGATAATGGGGGCGACACCTCACTGTGTTCAGCTCCACAGCAGTTGCGCAAAGGCTTTTTATAACAGCACAATTTTTACACCAATCCGTACTCACGTACACACAAACACCACCACCTCATGTTTTTTCCCGTAGTCTCTGTGCAGCGATCCGCTCTGAAAAAGAGTCTGTCATCCAGTTCATACACAGAGTCCTGTGTTTCCTTAGAAATCCACATTTCCGTGAGGCAAAGCACAGAGCACTTCTTCATTTCCTCCGACGTTGTCACTCTCAGACGAAGCAAATCCATTTTTCTGTCTAGCGAGCGGACGTTAGACAGAAAAAGAGCCGGCATCGGGGTTCTCCCGGTTTTAGCTTCCGCCCGCAGTCTCACCATAATCCCTGCCCGGCTGCCTCTCTTCTGACGCCGGGAGTACTGCTTCCTTTTCTTTTCGCCGGAGCGTGAGATGGCACACCTTCGCTGTAGCTTCCAGGATGATTTTAATAGCCGCATCCTGCCGAGCGTAGATTTGAGTTCGTTGCTGATTTCAGCTGTGCCCTGTGGCAAATTCGCTCCAATTCTCAACAATTCAGTTTGGCTATAATTCACCCGCAAAAAAACGTGCTGAGTCAGGTACAGAATCACTATTACAATTATTAAAAGCTAGAGATGAACTAGGAGCCCGTGAAGCTGCTGCCGATCGGAGCACGGCCATCTTGATTTCTTGAACCTGTGATCGAAAAGGTCATCATTTCAACTCCCTGAATCAACATTTAAATGTGGGTGGGAATGGTGAAGCACCCACACCCGCCTCCACCCTCGTTTGCCCCATGCTCCTTGAATCTACTGTGCTGACATTTTGGGTTGTATTCTAATAAATCCCTTGCAAGCATATACTGTATCAGCATCAGTGCAGCTCATATGATCTATCTTTCCTCTGACAGCAAAATGACACAGCTTTCTGAAAACTAATGCAGAGTGACGTGAGCATTCACACTCTGTTAGTCTGATTAGAGATTTTAATAGTCTGATGATAAATTAGCTAATTGACAACACAATGCTTGTAGTGAGACGAGCTTAATAATTGGTTAAACAATTGAAAAAATGTGCAGGCATTTTCCAGTCAGTGTTTTCCTCAGTGGAAACAAAGACAAATGGGACACAAACAGATGTTTAGCTTGCTGATGAGCTTGCCATCTTTGTGGGTAAATGTTTGCTCTCTGAGTGCTATGTGCTTTTAAGGAAGCAATAAATTACCATGGGAGGTTAGATCAAAATTGATATTTTTAACCCAGTCAAAGGGAGCGCTTAGTCTGCTGATAATACGCTTCAGGTTTTTGCTCAAACATATTTTGTTCACTGGTGTTAAAAAGGGAGGATGAAAGAGATGGGGAAAAGGTCATTCAGATTTTTAACTTTTATTTGTCAAGTTGCTTATTTTTACTTTCCCTTCTTCTTTGGGCTGCTCTCTTCTTCAGGAGTCGCCACAATGAACTAACTTGCACAAAGACTAGCCATTTGTTTTAAATCTGGATGCCCTTGCTGACTCAACCACAGACCACCGAGCTACCATGGCCCTCTGTGTGGAGCAGAGAGCTGCCATCTAGGGCTCCCAGGGGCACAGATGATGGGGGTTAAGGGCCTTGCTCAAGGGCCCAGAGTGAGGCAAATGAGGGTGGAGGCAGCCATGGTTGTTTCACCTTCCACACCCACATTTTTGATGTTTTCTATCCTGTATATATACAGTAGTCACTCGCTAGTTTGCGGTTCATTTATCACATACTCACTCTATGGTTTTCCCCAAAAAATTGGACATGACACACAATTGGCTGACTGATGGATGAGCGGCACGATCGGCATGAGGTTTTTATTTTAAATAAATCATTTAAAATTATTCAGCACCTGCTGCACCTTTGTGCAGCTGATACTGCATGATAAACTTCCTGCTGCAGCTGATCAGCTGTTCTCCGTGCAGCGTGGAGAAGTGGGCGTGACCAAGAGCGCTTGCAGGTGGCAAAGAGCAGCGGAGGCAGAGAGCTGAAGTCATGACATTCTGTGCTCTTTTAGCGCGTTCAGAGTTTAGAAACATTGTTTAGAATAGTGCAAGAGTGTGGGAAGTGTTTAAA
>JBBPBX010015476.1:21448-49412 GCA_038048925.1 Garcialebias charrua | reverse complement strand
GGGCAGCACGGTGGCACAACTGGTAGAGCTGCTGCCTCTCAGCGAGCAGGTCCCCGGTTCAAATCCCGGTCCGGGGGCCTTTCTGGGTGGAGTTTGCATGTTCTCTCCGTGCATGCGTGGGTTTTCTCCGGGTGCTCCGGTTTCCTCCCACAGTCCAAAAACATGCATGTTAGGCTGATTGGTAACTCTAAATTGACCCTGGGTGTGAGTGAGACAGGTCCCTCTTGTAAATGAGTCCCCGTGGCTCAACGAGGCTAGCCTGTATAAATAAAGGTTGAATGAATGAATGAATGAATGAATGAATGAATGAATGAATGAAGTGGAACCGCCCAAGTGGAAAAAACAGGTCAATAAGTTGGAATTAAAACAGCAACAGTCCACCTTGACATCGATCCTACTCAGACTAGCTGTTATCCTGCCCGTCCTGTCAGAAAAATAAACAATTTCTTTCAAATAAGATAATTCCAAGAGCTTTTTATAAGTTTGATTGTAATTGTTCATAACTTTTGCACAGAATGACACCAAAAGAGCTGGCCTGGAGGAGGATTTGAGCCAACATTCAGGAATGAGATTTGAGCCCAAAACAATAAGTTTTTTTTTTTTGGTTAAATTGTGACATCTTGTCCTGCAATTATTTGTTCTTTACTGACAGAATATGATTTTTATTTATTTAAATAAAACTCTTGATATAAAAACTCTTCCATTCCTGGATGCTGTGTAATTCGATTTAATAAGCAGGATCACGGAGATTGGTGCTCAGCCCTCACCTGTATTGGTTCTCCAGTTGGTGTCATGCATTCATCTGAGAGCTCCATCATCTTTAAAGCCATGAGTGCGATCTGGACAGCGTGGGTCTCACTCTCCTTGTGTAAACCACCAGCTACACAATAGGCATCACCGATGGTCTCCACCTGGACAGAGTGGAAGACTGTTACAGTGAACCCGACCTGCTGAGACTGAATAAAGGCTCACAGGAGCTTTTTTGTGGTCACTCCCACCCAAAGTCTGGAGCTTCTTCACAGCAACTATTGTCACACTTCAAGCTTCTGCGTTTTTCGTTTTCGTCTGAAAGTCTTAAATTAGCTCTGTGACAAGAAGACGAGGAAGCTTAAACACAATGACAAATGTCAAGTGGACATTCATCAAAATCCCTTCAATATTTCCTGCACTTGGAGACAAAAATTTAACAGAAAACTATTTTCCTGTGATTTGTAACAAGACGTAATCTTCACATGTTAAGAAGTCGAGGGCTTCCTTTGTTTGGTTGTGTTTTTTCTGTTTTTGTATAAATCTGCACTGGAAAGCACTTAGCTAAGCGACTGAGATAAAATGAGTCTATTTTTAGGCTCGTCCATTTGGAGTGGAAACAGGGTCCTGAAACAAGTTTTTACGAGACGTTTGACAAACGTGCTTCTCTTTCTGTTTTGCTTTAGTGACACTTTGGTTACATGATCCAACCTCCCTGCAGATGAGCAGCCTTTAGCAGACGATAGCAGCCGAGGCTGTCATCACACTCTGACTTCCCATTGTATAACACTTTGTTGAAAATACTAAAGAGCTAAACACAGTTTTATGCCCACCAGAAAGGAAAAATGTACGCTCATATTTATAAAAAGGTTATAGATTGTTACTTTTGGAATTTTTGAGCTGCGTGATAATTATCATTGATAGAACCATGTCTGTGAAAGTTCACAAGCAACGTTAACTCAATAATTCAAAATAAAAGACTGAATTTTGTATAAAAATAACTACAAAACAGTGTGAAATGGAACAAAATACATTTTTTTTCCCTTTTCTTTAAACTTTTACACTTTTTGATGAAAAGTACGTCAGGAAGACAACCTACGCTGACAGGATATGAAGTTGTTTTACAACTAATATTTATAAATAAAAATAAAATAAAAAATAAACACTGCAAAATATCACATCATACTGATGCTGATCTGTTTTCTTGTTGCTGTGTTCATCTGTGTTCATCTGTGACCATCTGCTCATACAAACTCATGTTCGTGCTGCTGTTTATTTCAACTATATTAGGCTTAGTGTATTACTAGTTGATGTTTTTCTTAGTTAGTTCTAGATGTTATTACTGTTTTTCTCTTTCATTTGTTGTTGGATGTAACTGGGACCCCGTGTACATAATCTCGTTTTCATCACATGTACCACATGCGGTGCAAATGACAATAAAGACTCTCTGACTCTGACTCTGAAAGTGTATAGAAGGACATGAAGATGGAGGAAGGATGCTGATCACCTTTCAGCCCCATCACTGCCTGATGCTCTGAATAATTTCTATGCCTCTTATTCTCACTCCGTCTCACCGGGAAGCTGCCCTTTAGTGTGTCTGCAGCTGCCGTCAGGAGGACCCTGCAGAGGATGAACACACGGGAAGCAGCTGGGTCGAGTCAGGTGTTAAGAGTGTCTAGGTTCTGCCAAACATTTTGACATCTGTCTGTCTCAAGCTATGGTGCCTGTCTGTTCTAAAAAATATCCACTATTTTCCCTGAACCAAAAGGTTCGGCTGCTAAAGGAATGAATGACTATCACCCAGCGGCTCTTGCTTTGAGCCGCCTTGGCTGCTGTAACATCTCTGGAACGGCTGGTTTTGGTTTGCATCAAGAGCTTGGTCAACACCGCTGTGGACCCTCAGCAATATGCATTCAGGAAGGATCCGTCTATGTCAGATGGGGATTGTCATTCCCCTGTTCTATCTGGAGGCCTGGGCATTTGACCCCATCATCCCACAGACTGCTGATAGATTCAATTCATCCATGTGCTACTGGTTTTAGGACTTTTTGGCAGATAGCCTGCAGTCTGTGAAGGTCTGTGGTGTCTCATCCTCTAGCATTGTTCTCCTCACATGAATGAGTCCTGAGCCCCGTCTTGGACTTTTTGCTCCTGTATGGGTGTGTCTGTATGTTTGCAGATGACACCGTTGTTAGACTGATTTCCAACAATGATGAGTCCATGTGTAGGAGGGAAGTAGAATACCTTGTTCATTTGATGCATCAGTGTGACATGAACCAAAGAGACAGAGGTGGACTCCAGGAGGAAAGCTCGCACCTCGTCTCCCTTCATCAACGAAGGAGAAGCCAGGCGACAACTGAGGCCTACCCTGTCCACTGACTTCACCTGGGCCACATCATAAAGGTGGTATCACAGGGGCTGGGACTAGTTGGTGAACTGCAGTCATGAAAGTGTCTCCAGAAAGTTTTGCAACTTTTTTTGGGTTCTCAATTTCTTTGGGTGAGTTGCCAACATGTGCAGCCCTGACTCAAGTCTGAAACATGTTCAAAACATGTGTGAGAACTTTTCTCTGAAAAACATCACAGAGTCAGCACAGGCATCCCCGACCCATCTCAAACCTCCCTGGACTGTGTGTTGGATGTCTACTACTGATCTGAAGGGACCATCAAAATGGAGAGCCGTGAGCCACTGCAACTAACCTTACATGAATGGTGGGTACAAAGCTGGCCGAGGTATGTGGGCTGAGGTGGATCAAACAAAATAATGTGCACGGCCAAGAGTAAATTTTTGAAAGCCATGAACTAGAGTTGCATTCATGCCCAAAAAATCAGATCTGACCCAGCCCGTAGCTATCATTTCCGAACCCGACCCGACGAATTAACAGTAATTACAGGTCCGCACCCGAAGAAAAAAAAGCAGACATTTTTTATTAAGCTTTGACTGCTTATATAGTTATTAACGGTTGGCAGATGCGCGGGTCTAAATAAAAGGGGCAGAAGATTGGGGCTGAGCAGGTGTTTGTCATTTCAGGATCTCCCCTGTTTGGGTCGTCAGCCACATGTGTCTACAGAGTGCAGGCTGAACATCCATTTGTGTGATGGATCGCTTCATGGCAGTATAGTTCCATCTGATGCTTAACTGAATTTCATTTGACCTCTTTCAAGGCCAGTCAGCTCGCGGTGAAATGGCCGCGTGCGGCTGGTGAAGATACGGCAAGACATGTTGCCATATCGTAATTGGATTGCGGTGAATCCGCTGACACAATCAAAAGCCCAACACCTACCCAGCCTGCCAATCCAGCACATTATTACAACCTGGTCAAAATTTGGGTCGGGCCGGGCTTCGAGTCAGAGTCAGAGAGTCTTTATTGTCATTTGCACCGCATGTGGTACATGTGATGAAAACGAGATTATGTACACGGGGTCCCAGTTACATCCAACAACAAATGCAAGAGAAAAACAGTAATAACATCTAGAGCCCAGGTTAGAAATGACAGCTCTAAGCTGGAGCCCACTGAGATGACTCCTTGAATGGTTCCCAAAGACCAGGCTTTTAAGATAATTACGGCCCTCGCACTTTAAAATCAAAACCCATTTATGTGGCTATAACATTGTTTTATCCTATATTGTTAATTGTTTTGATTATTCTTTTAAGACGTGCTGCTGACCTCTAGGCCAGGTCACCTTTGGAAAAGAGAACTTAATCTCAATGGGTTTTTATCTGGTTGAAGAAAGATGATGACGATGATGATTTATGAGGTTGCTGAAGCGTGCAGACCTCTGTGCTGTTGTGCCGACTTCTTTTTACCGGTGTGTGATGAAGCGTCCTGCAGTTTTCAGAAGTTTGTGTGGAAAATCTCTGAGGCTGACAAGAAGGAGCTGCAAAGATTGATTCGATCGACTCAAAAACTGAGCAACTGACTCATGATCTCGTTCCCTTCAGCTGCCCTCTGCAGTTAGCTTAAGTTTGTTTATTCTTTGTTTGATTTATTTTAGACTGGTATGAGGAACATGCTTTGCTCTCTTATGTCTCAGACGTGACGAATGAGAAATAAATCTGGTTCTGAACAAACAAACCATCTCCAAACTCTGTCTCAGTCATTTGAAGTTGTTCTTTTGGCTGATCCACCTGCAGGGCAAATTCACGTGAAGTATTAGCTGTTTCTGGAAGCAGCCTGGACCCGAATACACACAGCACAGAACACCAAGCTACTGGCTGTTGATGTAATCAAACTGCACAAGTGTCAAACATCAACCTTTTTTAAGGTTGTTGAAGTAAAAATTGCCGACTCACAGTGCAAGAAAGAAAGAGCGCATCGTGTCTGAATGAGCCTACCTTGTAAACGTCCAGCTCCCCGCACTGGTGGTCAAACCTGGTGTACAGCTCGTTGAGCATGGTGATCACTTGCATGGGTGTGCAGACGGCACAAACAGCCGTGAAGCCCACCAGGTCAGAGAAGAGCATCGTGACCTGCTCGAACTTCTTGGCCTGGACCGTTTCCCCCTGCCACAGCTGCTGGGCCACGGTGCCCGGGAAGATAGAGAACAGGAGGTCCACCGTCTTCTTCTTCTCCTCCTCCAGCGCCTGGTGAGCCTGCTCCAACGCCGCTTTGGCTTTCCCCAGCCGCTTCTTCAGGCCGTCCTGGGCTTTGGCCTGTTCTCCAACCAGGACCACATCCCGCAGAGCGTTATGAATGGGGATGTCTGACAGATAGAGGCCACGGCCCGTCAGCTCCTCCAGCTTGTCCACGCACGGTGAGCCCAGGAACAAGATGGCGTTTGACTCGGAGACATAAATCATCTGACCTTTGAGGTCTGTGAGCTAAAAGGATAAGGAGAGAGATAGTTAGATGAAATCAGTAGAGCTATCATCTTGCAGTTTAAAAAAAACAAAGGTTAACCATCTCTGCTGCAATCTCTGCTAAACTTGTTGAGATTGGTTTCCGCAACGCCATCTAAGAACTTTGAAATATCAAATCACATACAATCAAAACATTACCTTCAGACACAAGCAGAGGTGTAAAAACTCAAGAAACTATAACAAAATCTTGTTATTTTTACTTATGAAGCTGCAGTTGTGTGCAGACGTCAGCTGCAAGAATAAACCAGGTGAAACGTGTCATTTATAATCCAGTTTACAAAGTCCTACCACACACAACGCCTTCATTAGCCACACAACAGCACGGCAAAGATAAAATGTCATTAGTTGGAGTGTCTGTAAGTCCACTAATCTGTTCTAGACACCTACAACTATGGGATGGATGGTTGTTATTCACGATCCAGGCATCAACGGGGGTGTCATGGTGTTTAGGAGATAACTTGTTTGGGACATCGAATAGACACCCTTGTGTTTATATGCAATATGCTTTCTGTTAAGGTGATTTAGGTAAAGGTTTATGGATTTTATTACTGCTAATGTTAAATTAATGTTGAGCCATGTGTGTGAGGTCAGAGAGTTCTTTTTGTCTCCCAGAGAAGAGTCTGCAGGCACCTGATGTCTCCGAGCCTGAAGTCAAGGTCATTGTGCTGATAAGCATCATAAAAACAATTCCTGCTCACTGTCTGGTAGAGCTGTCATTTATAACCCGGGCCTGAGGCCCGGCCCGACCCAAAATTTGGGCCAGGCCAAAAAATTGTGCTGGATGGGCAGACCGGGTCGGTCTCAGGCTTTTGATTGTGTCAGTGAACACACGCAGCTGACAATCCAATTTGGATCACCAGCCATCCATTCTCTTCCGCTTATCCGGGGTCGGGTCGCGGGGGTAGCAGCCTAAGTAGGGAGGCCCAGACTTCCCTCTCCCCAGCCACTTGGACCAGCTCCTGCGGGGGAATCCCAAGGCGTTCCCAGGCCAGCCGAGAAACATAGTCCCTCCAGCGTGTCCTGGGTCTTCCTCTGGGTCTCCTCCCGGTGGGACATGCCTCAACACCTCACCAGGGAGGCGTCCAGGAGGCATCCTAACCAGATGCCCGAGCCACCTCAACTGGCTCCTCTCGATGTGGAGAAGCAGCGGCTCTACTCCGAGTCCCTCCCGGATGACTGAGCTTCTCACCCTATCTCTAAGGGAGAGTCCAGACACCCTGCGGAGAAAACTCATTTCAGCCGCTTGTATCCGAGATCTCGTTCTTTCGGTCACAACCCAAAGCTCATGACCATAGATGAGGGTGGGAACGTAGATCGATCGGTAAATTGAGAGCTTTGCCTTTCGACTCAGCTCTCTCTTCACCACGACAGACCGGTACAGCGCCCGCTTCACTGCGGATGCTGCACCTATCCGCCTATCGATCTCACGCTCCAGTTTTCCCTCATTTGTGAACAAGACCCCGAGATACTTAAACTCCTCCACTTGGGGCAGGACCTCCTCCCCGACCTGGAGAGGGCACTCTACCCTTTTCTGGCTCAAGACCATGGCCTCGGATTTGGAGGAACTGATCCTCATCCCGGCCACGTCACACTCGGCTGCAAACCGCTCCAGCAAAAGCTGTAGATCACGACCTGATGAAGCCAATAGGACCATATCATCTGCAAAAAACAGAGAAGTGATTCTAAGGCCACCAAAACGGATCCTCTCAACACCTTGGCTGCGCCTAGAAATTCTGTCCATAAAAGTTATGAACAGAATCGGTGACAAAGGGCAACCTTGGCGGAGTCCAACTCTCACTGGAAACGAGCCTGACTTACTGCCGGCAATGCGGACCAAGCTCTGACACCGGTCGTACAGGGACCTAACAGCCCATATCAAAGGGCCTGGTACCCCATACTCCCGGAGTACCCCCCACAGAACCCCCCGAGGGACGCGGTCGAATGCCTTCTCCAAGTCCACAAAGCACATGTAAACTGGTTGGGCAAACTCCCACGCACCCTCCAGGACCCTGCTGAGGGTGTAGAGCTGGTCCAGTGTTCCACGACCAGCACGAAAACCACATTGCTCCTCCTGAATCCGAGGTTCGACTATCCGACGGACCCTCCTCTCCAGAACCCCTGGGAGGCTTAAGAGTGTGATCCCCCTATAGTTGGAACACACCCTACGGTCCCCCTTTTTGAATAGGGGAACCACCACCCCAGTCTGCCAATCCAGGGGAACTGCCCCCGATGTCCACGCAATATTGCAGAGTCGCGTAAGCCAACACAACCCCACAACATCCAGAGCCCTAAGGAACTCCGGGCGAATCTCATCCACCCCTGGAGCCCTGCCACCGAGGAGCTTTTTAACCACCTCGGTGACCTCAGCACCAGAGATTGGAGAGCCCGACCCAAAGTCCCCAGGCTCCGCTTCCTCAGTGGAAGACGTTCCAGTGGGATTGAGGAGGTCTTCGAAGTACTCTGCCCACCGACTCACAACATCCCGAGTTGAGGTCAGCAGCACGCCACCCCCACTATAATAGTGTTGGTGGCGTACCGACTCTGCCAGACGTTCCCAGCAGACCCTCACAATACGTTTGGGTCTGCCAGGTCTGACCGGCATCCTCCCCCACCATCGGAGCCAGCCATCACCAGGCGCACACTGCCATTTGACCACGCGCTGACTGGCCGGTTGAAAGAGGCAAAAAAAAGTTCAGTTAAGCTTCATCCGGATGACTGCCAGCGATCCATGCAAGCCCAACTGGACTCTCTGCATCAGCGGACACGCACGACTGACAACCCAATTTGGATCATCAGTCGTGCGCGTCCGCTGTCAATTAATAACTATAATAATCAGCTGACTCTTGTTAATAAACAAGAAATCTTATATCTTCCTTTCTTTGAAATAGGTTTTTGAATCATGTCAAACTGATTTGCTTACAAAAGCAGTAAAAGCTTTAAAAAAAGTTGTAGTTTTTTTTGGATTTGGGCGTATTCGGGTCTCAATCTGTCTGTTCCTGGTCGGGCTCAAACAAAAACCTATGGGTTTGGGCCGGGCCGGATTTTTTAAGTCTGAATGTAAGTGTACTGTCCAGTTGCAGATTCACATGACGAGGATCTAAGTGTGTAACTCTGAACATCTGTCAACGCCTGTTTTAGTGACCGTCTGCCCTAACAAGTGAACTGGTTGAAAATCTTCTCCTGTCTTTGTGTGGCTTTGTTTCTGTAAGTAGATACTGCAATGATATTTTTATCCAACACTTTTTTCCTCAAACTCACTTAGTAAGCGACACGCTCTGATGCTTGATTGTTTCAGAGTTTGCACGTGAAACGATCGTTTAATCAAATGATTAGTTGTTTGTGTTTGGATCTGAGTGGCAGTGAGCTTCGTGATGAAACATACAGTAAATCCAGTTCTTCCACGGACAACACGGACGTGTTTTTGTGCAGGAGGCCGTCAGAAACGCAGCATTGACTTCAGGTGGAAGACGTCTACTCGCTCGCCCACTCTGATCTCTGTCATGTTTACTCATTAAAGCTTTTTTCTTTCCTGATTTCTGCGCGCTCTCACAGAAATAGCATGTTCTGGGTTTCATGGTTAAAACGAGTTGACATTTGCTTCTGATCTCCACGGGGTGTGTAATGTTGAGCTCTACCTCGGGCCAAGTGTGCTCAAGTACAACACTAATGGGCTCAACTGCTTGTAAACAGTTCCATTTCGTCCTCCTGACATGTTTGACACCAACAGAATCGTGAGAGAGCCTTTCCTGCCTCGCTAGCCACTGAAGGACACGTTCTCAAGTTTTTTCACAGGGTGGTCTGCATACCTTGCCAGTGTTGTCGGCGCTGGAGCCCCCGTGTTTGATCCGGATGATAAACTGAGCATTTAACATGGTCAGAATACTCTGAAAGGTGCATTTGATCTGTGGAGAGACAATGGAGAATTGTTCCTGGAAGGTCGAGGCTCGCCTCTGTCCATCCCTCCGGGTGAGCCTCTTCCTGAGCCCGTGTCCTATTTGCACCAGAACCAGGTCCTGGTCAAGGATGAGATGGAAAGGGAAGATGGTGGAGAAGAGAGAGGTAGGGAGGGTCCCAGCAGAGGTGGCCCGCAGGGGGCTGGGGCTCAGGATTTTGGCCTCTTTGACCACCACTGTGTACAGAAGACTGGTTTGAGGGCTGGACTGCAGGATGGTGTCTCTGGTGTTGAGGGGATCCTTCAACACCTCCACGGCCGTGCGGTACAGCAGGCGTGCAGCGGCTTTAATCACACCGGGAAAGAACAGCTCGGTGGTGGGGTCGGGGTTGAAGAAGTGGACCGTCAGCAGACCTGGATCCTTGTCCAAGCACAGCACCGACGGTTGGTTTCCACAGCGGCCCTCGCCCAGACCGGGCTGCATGCTGCTCTGCTTCAGCAGGACATTGAAGCTGTTGAGGAAGTCGTGCAGAGCTCCCCCCACAACTCTCAAAATCTGCCCGTCCTCCTCATAACACATGCTGAAGAGCTCCTCGCCGAGGGCGACTTTCAGAGCGTCCATCTGGACTCCTGTCAGACACACGAGAGAGGTGGGATGAGTAAAGATCTGAGCAGGCTGCATGCTAACACCAGTCTATCTGATTGCTCATTACCTGTTTTGGTTGAGTAACTGTGCATCATCTCTACTAAATGCTCTGCTTCGCTTCTGCAGCTCTGGTTGTGAGAACAACAAACGGCAGGACTGGAAAGTCAACAAATGGTAAATTTAGACACACGAGGCTCAGCACACAGCAGCTTCAGCCACGTTTGGACCGAAAACAAAAAAATAAAGATACATGAAATAAAAACTGTCTGCGGGGAATTTCTAGAAGCTGTTTCGTCAGAGCTTTCAGTTTTTATACAAACTGAGAAGACATTTTGAAGAAGTGTTTAAACTGACTGAAGAGTCACTGAAACGATGCTCCCTTCATCGTGAAAAATAATTCAGTTTAAAGCAAAGGTCTGTTTATGTCTACATTCCTCTAAGATGTGATGGAGTAAACCAAAAATGTGACAAATAATCTGAAGTCATGTTTAAAGCCAAGTGTTTGACCTTCATTAATATTTGAGGTGCTCTGCAGCAGGCTGGTTATCTAAAGACAGCAGACGAGCTCACACTGAAGACCACACATCTCCATGGTAAAGGTGGAGGCAGCCAGAAGCAGCTCCATGTTCCTCTGACCAGCTGACAAGGATATTTAAAGAAGGTTCATGGGACTGCAGCCAACCTCCCAAGATGTGGACGCAAGAGCAAATGCAACCCCCAGTTAATCAGACAGATACTGTGGGCGGTATAAAAAGAGTCGAGGAAACATAAAGAGCATTCAGACTCAAGGATGTGTTACACTTTGAATGATGCTGTGAGACCCGCTGACAGAAAAACATCAGAGGAGTCTCCTAAATATTTGTTGGCAAATACCCCGATGCATGCTCAATAATCCAGGTAGAAAAATCTAAAAAAGCTAAGGCTGGTATGGACATTCAAAAAACAAAACAAAACAAAACAAATTGTAGAAACGTTTCGTCTTTCGTCCGAAAGACTTCCTCAGTCTGAGCTGCTGTATTCAGCTCAGTCTTATAAATAGTCTTAAACAGGGGTGGAGGCCTCCGGGTTCAACTGTCCCCCTCTTACAATGCTGTTATTGCTAGTATCACTCAGCCCTCTGTGAATAGCAAACAACCATCAGGGTGCTAACGATCCATCGTCAGGCTGATGGTCCTCCTTGATCATGTGAGCAGCTGGTTTCAGGCTGTCATCAGCCAACTGGTTGATCCACTGTGAGAGGGTGCTATTTATAAGACTGAGCTGAATACAGCAGCTCAGACTGAGGAAGTCTTTCGGACGAAAGACGAAACTTTTCTACAATTTTTTTGCTTTGTTTTGTTTTTTGAATGTCCAGAGGACCAGACTTAGCTTTTGTAGATTTGTTGGCAAACTTTCTGGAACTGATGAGACCAAACTGGAGCTTTTTGGCTGCAGCCACATCAGTTTTTATTGAATTTATTCATTGCTCGTTGTAGGAGGGCTCTGCAAACGCCATGAGAGAATGCAAAATGTGAAGATGGTCCCACAAAAACACGACAGCCTCTGAATTTACACTGCGGTGAAATTCACGAAAGGCCTGAACGTGAACAATAAAAGAAGAGCTCCCTGTCCGTGCAAACATCTGAGCTGTACGTGTGAGGCCTGCTGACATGAGAACACCCAGAATGCCTTCTGTTTTCTGATGTTTCCATGCATTCGTCTCCTGGTCTGCTCAGCTGCTGGACTTTGTGTCTCATTGATCAGCATCATGTGGCTCAGAGGAATGTGCTGCTGATCACAGAGGCCTGCTTGCTGCTGATCCTGCAGGGCTGTGCAGGTGAGATGAAGGGAGAAGGTTACCTGCTGGGATCTGCTGCTGTCATCATTCTGAGCAGGGCGGCGTGCAGCCTCTCAAACTGAAACACATCATCACACCATCACATCATCACACCATCACATCAGGGGGTTATTGCACCAGACACGCACGTGCTTTCTGTGCGTTTTGGACCAGAAATGCGCCAGAGCCAAAGGCTGTGTGTGTGTGTGTGTGTGAGCTCACCTCTGGGCACGCCAGTTTTCGGATGCTGTCTCCCAGTGTGTGCAGGCTCACTTTGCCTCTGCCTGCTCTGTGTGGGCGCGCGTCCTCGCCCGTTTGTCCGTGCACGTCCGTGGAGATCGGCGGGAGGTCCGCGGCGCGCGCCTCCGGGTCCCGGAGCGCGCTGCTGGAGGAGAACGGACAGTCTCCGGAGAGCTGCAGCTCCTTCAGCTTGGAGCAGAACATCTTCTCCTCTTCCTCCTCTCACCTCCTTATCAGAGGCAGCCAGATGTGCTGCTGCAGCTGCTGCGCGCGCTCGGAGGAGCAAGCATGTCACCCAGGAGCGCGCCGCTTCACGTGGACCTCATCAGAACCAGAGAGAGGTCTGATGGATGGAGCAGCACCAGCAGAGGCGGAGCACGAGCACGAGCTCGAGTCCAATCCGTGCGCGACAGGGGCTGGAGCGGCTTCTGAACGACCTATCAGCCGAGACAGACCCGTGCCGTGCCGAGCCGAGACACTGTTTTATTTATTTATTTATTTACTGTATCACCAAGATGATGGTTTGTCTGTGGAACCAGAACCTCCGAACACGAACCAACATGTTCTGCTGGACTTTGACCTTCTGCCTTTTGCAGATCTTTCATGCTGAGAGCGCGTGAACAGGTTTATGTTTATATTAAATTTGTTCTTTTTTTTTTTTTTTAACAAAAGAATTATACAAGACAATCCCATAAATGATAATGTACAAAATATAAAAAATGAAAGGTAGCAGAAAGAAGAATAAATCTTATATCTGCCCCTTTTTTCCAAGATTAAACAATAATAATCTTCCACCAACAGTACAAAATGACTAACTCTTTCTAATTTTCTAACTAATACAATACGTCATTTCATATATACAGTATATATATATTTTAACCAGTGGTGTAGTCTACGTGATACTCGGGTATGGAGTATACCCACTAGAAAAGTTTAAGAATTGCAGTATACCCACTTAAAAGTGCCCAATGGTACATGACATACCATTAGGTACATGTCATTGATACGTTAAACTGTAGTTAAACGCTTCCATAACAATCTATCGGTGTGCAGTGCTTTCCTTTGATACTGTTTTATACATTCTATAACATGTTTTTAATACAAAACCACCTGTTGTACAAAGTTTGTTGTTCATTTATTCAAATATAAGCATCAGAGACATTTGGAACTGTTCAATATGTTTAAAAATCCAAATAAATTGACGATTACATTTTACTAACCAGTGTGCTTTGGTTTCTAAGCACGGTATGCCCACTACAAAAATGTAGACTACACCACTGATTTTGACAAATTCATTTTGATCATTTTCTTAAATGTAAACATTGACTTGGCATTTTTAACTACATTCTCCAAGCCATTCCATAATCTAATTCCCTGGATTGAGGTAGAACGTCCCTTCAAACTAGTTCTGAATTGTGGTTTTACAAACCCCTTAAGATTATAACAACTTTGTCTTTTAACAAAATGCATTTGGATATTTAAAGGTAATGCATTATTCTGAGCCCTATACATAACTGATAAAATATTATAGTCTACCAAATCATGGAACTTCAATAACTTCAGTTGATAAAATAATGTACTTGATGGATGACGGTAATGTTTTCTAGTGATAATTCTTACAGCTCTTTTCTGTAATACAAAAATAGGCTTTGTGATTGTTTTACACGCATTCCCCCAAACATCAATACAATAGATTAAGTGTGGAACAATGATTGTGTTATACAACAAATACAGAGCTTTATCATTCAATAGGTCTCTGACTTTGTACAGTACTGCAATCGATTTAGCTATTTTTATTCTTACAGAATTTATGTGTTGTTTCCATGTCAGTTTGTCATCAATGATAACACCCAAAAACTTCACCTCACTCACTCTACAAATCTCAACATCCTCAATTTTGAGTGGAACATCAACAGTTTTCTTTTTATTACTGAATATCATGTAATTAGTTTTTTCTAGATTTAATGATAATTTATTGATTTTAAACCAAGTTTGTATTTTGACAAATTCTGTCTTTATCAATTCCAACATTTGTTCTACATTTAGAAAAATACTGTTTGCACAGCCTGTAATAGAATGGCTACACATTATTATCTACTTTTGGTATTTTAGCTGCAAGGCTTGATCCAACATTCACAAAATATTGATTAAAACCATTTACAATTTCATTTTCATCATGAACTTCATCGTTGTCTTTTACAAAATATTTTGAAATACCAGTTTTTGCTTTATGATTCTTCAGAACACTATTCATTACTCGCCATGTTGCTTTCATATCACCATTACTTTTATCTAATAATTTACTATAATATTCTTTCTTATGTTTCCTTATAATCCCTACTAATTTATTTTTATACTTTTTATATTTTTCTTCAGCGTTCTGAGTTCGCAATTTCAAGAAACATGAATACAAATAATTCTTTTTTTACAAGCATTTCTCAACCCTTTTGTCATCCATGGTTGGTCAACGATATTTCTCTTTGTATGATTTGTTTGCACACAATTCTTTTCATACAGAGCTTCCAAGATATTCATAAACTCATCATATGCTCTGTTCGCATCATCAACATACACTTCATTCCAGTCTTGTTTATCTAGATCCTCTTTCAATTTTTCCAAAACTTTTTTGATGTGTTTATGATCTTTTTCTTCTTTGTAACTGCTTTTGTGATGCTTTGATCATTTTTATAGATTGTGAAAACTGGTAAATGATCACTTAGATCGGTCATTAAGATACCACCTATCACATCCCCATTTGTTATATTTGTGAAAATATTATCAATTATTGTGGCACTATGAGTTGTAATTCAAGGTTCACCTAACAGGTGAACCTGATGTGCACGCGCCTCCTGTCTGCCATCAGTCAAACTGAAGACAGCAGGTGGAAAACCTCTGATGGAGTCTGATGGAGCTGCTTCAGCATTTGTTTATTTATTTATTTTTGTTAAATGTGTTTTTCTACCGTTTTTATTTATTCATTTATTGAAGAAAACAGCGCCCAGCTCTTGTCAAATACTCAACACTTGGTGCTATAAATATATTTCACTTTCCTGATTCTCTGCCCAGACATGTGTTGATAATAAAATCACGACTGGACTATTGCAATGGTTTATTATCTGGGTGTCCAAATACTTGAAGTCTTCAGTTGATCCAAAATGCTGCTGCCAGACTCTCAACTGGAGGAGAGATCATATCTCTCCAGTTTTAGCTTCTCTCCACTGGCTCCCTGTCAGAACTGCATTCAAAAACTTACTTCCAACCTACAAAGCTCTCAACCACCTAGCTCCATCTCATATATAGAGATCTTTTTGTTCCATATTTTCCTAACAGAGCACTTCGCTCTCAGACTGCAGGTTTACTTGTGGTTCCTAGAGTTTCCAAAAGCAGAATGGGAGGAAGATCTTTCAGTTATCAGGCTCCTCTCTTGTGGAACAACTTCCAGTTTCTGCCCATTGTTGACACATTGTCCAGTTTTAAGACTGGGCTGAAGACTTTCCTTTCTGATAAATCCTATAGTTAGGGTTGCCTTGTCATGCTGCTACAGGCTTAGACTAGTGGAGGACAAATTGACCTCATTTCTTAAATAAATTGTTAAAATTGAATAGTTTCCATTTGATAATATTTCTATTTTAACACATGATTCTTGACCTGCCATTGTGTATCTGTTCCTCTCAAACCCAGCCGGTCGAAGCAGATGCCACTTGTCCTGAGCCTGGTTCTGCTAAAGGTTTCTTCCTCATGAGGGAGTTGTTCCTTTCCACTATCGCCTTCATGCTTGCTCATTATCAGAGAGTCAGAGTCAGAGTCAGAGTCAGAGAGTCAGAGTCAGAGTCAGAGAGTCAGAGTCAGAGAGTCAGAGTCAGAGAGTCTTTATTGTCATTTGCACCGCATGTGGTACATGAGATGAAAACGAGATTATGTACACGAGGTCCCAGTTACATCCAACAACAAATGAAAGAGAAAAACAGTAATAACATCGAGAACTAACTAAGAAAAACATCAACTAGTAATACACTAAGCCTAATATAGTGGGAATAAACAGCAGCACGAACATGAGTTTGTATGAGCAGATGGTCACAGATGAACACAGATGAACACAGCAACAAGAAAACAGATCAGCATCAGTATGATGTGATATTTTGCAGTGTTTATTTTTAATTTTATTTTTATTTATTCATGAGTCTAACAGCCTCAGGGTAGAAGCTGTTCCTCAGTCTAGTGGTTCTACACTTGATGCTCCTCAACCTCCGTCCTGAGGGGAGTGGGGCAAAGAGTGAGTGTGCTGGATGAGTGAGGTCTTTCATGATACAGGTGGCTCTTTTCCTGCATCTAGAGGTGTAAATGTCTGTGATGGTGGGGAGACTGACTCCAACAGACTTCTGTGCAGCCTTCACCACTCTCTGCAGAGCTTTCCTCTCTTCAACTGTGCAGCCTCCATGCCACACGTTGATGCTGGAGCACAGGATGCTCTCCACTGCACACCTGTAGAAGGAGGTGAGAACTGGGCTGCTCAGACCAGCTCGTCTCAGCCGTCTGAGGAAGTAGAGTCTCTGATGACCTTTCTTGATCAGGCTGGTGGTGTTGTTGCTCCAGCTGAGGTTATCATTCATGTGTACACCCAAGTATTTGTAGCTGGAGACCACTTCCACTGCAGACCCACCTATTATCAATGGGGCATGGTTGTGTTTGTTCCTTCTGAAGTCCACAATCATCTCCTTTGTCTTCTTCACATTCATGTGAAGATTATTCTCTTTGCACCAGCTCTCCAGGTGTTTCACCTTTCACATTTCAAAAATTATGAAGTTAGACTCAAAGTATTCTACTCCTCAGATAAAATAATGTTATTTACTTAATTTAAATTTATGTAAATGTTTCTATTCAGTGCCCTGAGATGACTTCTGTTGTGACTTGGTGCTATATAAATAAACTGAATTTAAGTGAATGAAACAAATTGAGGCTGATTAATAATAATAATAATGAATTTAATTTATAACGCACTTTTCATTAACAAAATTCTCAAAGTGCTACAAAGTGCAACTAAAATCAAAGATAAAATAAAAACAAGTGATAAAATCAAGTAAAATAAATGAGAAAACAACAAAAATCAATAATAAAATTAATTAAAAATAATTACAATATCAACTAAGATCTAAGATAAAATCATGAGGAGGCAGAGTAGGCTCGCTTAAAAAGAAAGGTCTTTAAGCCTTGTTTAAAGTCAACCAGTGACTGTGGAGCTCTCAGGTAGTCAGGGAGGGAGTTCCATAGGCGGGGGGCAGCCACACAGAATGCCCGGTCTCCCATGGTCCTTAATTTGGTTTGTGGAATGTGAAGTAGATTACTGTTCTGTGATCGTAGAGACCGGGTGGATGAATATGGTGCAAGAATGTCCTTTAGATAGTCAGGTGAAGTTCCGTGTAAGCATTGGTGTGTAATGAGAGCAGTTTTGTACTGAATTCTGTAGGTGACAGGAAGCCAATGGAGGTTATGGAGAATGGGTGTAATATTTTCAAATTTACGAGCTCTCAATAAAATCATTGTTGCTTTATCACAGCAGAAAGCGTTGATTCATTTCCCCAGAGTCAGATCTTAGCTCCCATAAATAAATCAGGCTTTGAATTAGAAGAAGAAGAAAACTGATAAAAAAGTGTTCCTGTCAGATCACTGAATCGTTGCTTTGCAGAATAAATGTCAAGGATTGTGCTTTTAAAAGGTAAACCCTCCCTTTTTCATTTGTTTTATATTCAAACACTCAAGGAATAAACTTTATTTAATTTATAACAGAATTGTTTGTATTGTCATCATTTATGATCTCAAGTTAGTTGAAGCACATGAGCTACAAGGTTAAATCAAAGCTCGACTTCAGGCTGACACATATCTGACCAGATGAACATTTATAGAAACGAGTCGGGCTCAGTCATCAGTTGTTGTGTCACTGAAAAAGACTTATTATTGTCAGAATGTCACGTGGATGATTAGATATTGAAAATCCTGTTTCTGTATGTTTCATGAACAGAAATAGTCTTCTCACGAGGCTATATCCTGCTGCTTGGCCTTGTTTGGTCTGAGAGAGCCGATCCTCGCAGACGTCTTCGGTTTCCCACAAGATAAAAACTTCACGCTGGATCAGGAAAACCCGGTGGTCCTGTGGAAGATGATAAATCTTGTGATCCTCTAAGAGAAAACAGGGTGAGTTTCGAGTGAAGGGAGTTCATGTTCTTATAGGACTGTGGTGCTGACTGGACCATCTTGGACCTGCTGAGGCCTCCTTTCAGATCTGGACCAGTTCTGACAAACCGGGTCACTGTGGCTGGAGTTTTATTTTGAAATGCAGTCAAATAGACAGACTGAATCAGCCATGTGGCTAAGGACTGCTAAATGGTAAATGGGGCTTATTTATACAGCGCTTTCCAGCCCACTATGAGGGGCCCCAAAGCACTTCACAGTACCAGCCATCCACCCATTCATACACACATTCATACACACATTCATACACGGGTAGCGGTAGGATACCATGCAAGGCGCCATCCAGTCCTACCAGGAGCAACTCGGGGTTAAGTGTCTTGCCCAGGGACACAACAAGGTATGCAGTGACCGAGGATCGAACCCGGGACCTTCCGGTCCTGAGCCGGCTGCCCTGCCTCTACACCATCTCTACACCATCTCTACACCATCTCTACACCATCTCACACCATCTCTACACCATCTCTACACCATCTCTACACCATCTCACACCATCTTTACACCATCTCACACCATCTCACACCATCTCGAACCTGGTCCATGATCCAGAAGCCTCCATCAGAAATTATTAGTTAGTTTTATTAATTTTTAAATGAAATTAAATGAAATGCAGAGTTTGTAACTGGAGCCAAACACCAGCTCAGGTTTACACGACTGACAGGACGACGTCAGCTTCACTTTAGAGATTTACACACAGATATGAGTTGTGTTGTCTCTGAAGGATCTGAGTTTTCAAACAACCACTCCTATATAAACCTGCTTAAAGCCAACACCTCAGGTGTAACACCCCCCCACCCCATACCACCCCCCTCAGGTGTAGAACCCACAAAGTGTAGCACCCACCTGGTGTAGCACCTCTCAGGTGTATCACCCACCTTGTGTAGCACCTCTCAAGTGTAATAATAATAATAATAATAATTAATTCTATTTATAATGCGCTTTTCATTAGTGAAAATCTCAAAGCGCTACACACATTGAATGCTACACACATTCATACACCGGTAGCGGCAGACTACCATGCAAGGTGCTTTCCAGTCCTACCGGGAGCAACTCGGGGTTAAGTGTCTTGCCCAAGGACACAACGACACATGGTGTGGGGAACCGGGATTCGAACCGCCAACCTTCCGATCGGGGGACGACTGCCATTACCACTACGCCACGGCCGCCCCTTGTGTAGCACCTCTCAGGTGTAGCATCCACCTTGTGTAGCACCTCTCAGGTGTAGCATCCACCTTGTGTAGCACCTCTCAGGTGTAGTACCCATCAGGAGTAGCACCTCTTAGGTGTAGAATCCACCTGGTGTAGCACCCACCAGGTTTAACACCCACCTGGTGTAGCACCCACCAGGTTTAACACCCACCTGGTGTAGCACCCATCAGGTGTAGCTCCCACCTTGTGTAGCACCTCTCAGGTGTAGCATCCACCTTGTGTAGCACCTCTCAGGTGTAGCACCCATTAGGTGTAGCACCTCTTGGGTGTAGAATCCACCTGGTGTAGCACCCACGAGGTTTAACACCCACCAGGTTTAATACCCACCTAGTGTAGCACCTCTCAGGTGTAGCATCCAACTGGTATAGCACCTCTCAGGTGTAGCATCCAACTGGTGTAGCACCTCTCAGGTGTAGCACCCATCAGGTGTAGCACCTCTTAGGTGTAGAATCCACCTGGTGTAGCACCCACCAGGTTTAACACCCACCTGGTGTAGCACCTCTCAGGTGTAGCATCCACCTGGTGTGGCACCGCTTAAGTGTAGAATCCACCTTGTGTAGCACCTCTCATGTGTAGCACCCATCAGGTGTAGCACCTCTTAGGTGTAGAATCCACCTGGTGTAGCACACACCAGGTTTAACACCCACCTGGTGTAGCACCCACCAGGTTTAACACCCAACTGGTGTAGCACCCATCAGGTGTAGCTCCCATCAGGTGTAGCACCCACCTTGTGTAGCACCTCTCAGGTGTAGCATCCACCTTGTGTAGCACCTCTCATGTGTAGCACCCATCAGGTGTAGCACCTCTTAGGTGTAGAATCCACCTGGTGTAGCACACACCAGGTTTAACACCCACCTGGTGTAGCACCCATCAGGTGTATCACCCACCTTGTGTAGCACCTCTCAGGTGTAGCACCCACCTGGTGTAGCTCCCATCAGGTGTAGCACCCACATTGTGTAGCACCTCTCAGGTGTAGCACCCACCTGGTGTAGCACCTCTCAGGTGTAGCACCCACCTGGTGTAGCACCTCTCCGGTGTAGCACCCACCTGGTGTAACACCTCTCAGGTGTAGCACCCACTTGGTGTAGCACCTCTCAGGTGTAGCACCCACCTGATATAGCACCTCTCAGATTTAGCACCCACCTGATGTAGCACCTCTCAGGTGTAGCACCCACCTGGTGTAGCAACTCTCAGGTGTAGCACCCACCTGATGTAGCACCTCTCAGGTGTAGCACCCACCTGATGTAGCACCTCTCAGGTGTAGCACCTGACAGGTGTAGCAACTCTCAGGTGTAGCACCCACCTGATGTAGCACCTCTCAGGTGTAGCACCCACCCGATGTAGCACCTCTCAGGTGTAGCACCTGACAGGTGTAGCACCTCTCAGGTGTAGCATCCACCTGATGTAGCACCTCTCAGGTGTAGCACCTGACAGGTGTAGCACCTGACAGGTGTAGCACCTGACAGGTGTAGCACCTCTCAGGTGTAGCACCCACCTGGTGTAGCACCTCTCAGCTGTAGCACCCACCTGGTGTAGCACCTCTCCGGTGGTGCACCCGCCTGGTGTAGCACCTCTCAGGTGTAGCACCCACCTAGTGTAGCACCTCTCAGGTGTAGCACCCACCTGATGTAGCACCTCTCAGGTGTAGCACCCACCTGGTGTAGCACCTCTTAGGTGTAGAATCCACCTGGTGTAGCACACACCAGGTTTAACACCCACCTGGTGTAGCACCCATCAGGTGTAGCTCCCATCAGGTGTAGCACCCACCTTGTGTAGCACCTCTCAGGTGTAGCATCCACCTTGTGTAGCACCTCTCATGTGTAGCACCCATCAGGTGTAGCACCTCTTAGGTGTAGAATCCACCTGGTGTAGCACCCACCAGGTTTAACACCCACCTGGTGTAGCACCTCTCAGGTGTAGCATCCACCTTGTGTAGCACCTCTCATGTGTAGCACCCATCAGGTGTAGCACCTCTTAGGTGTAGAATCCACCTGGTGTAGCATACACCAGGTTTAACACCCACCTGGTGTAGCACCCATCAGGTGTATCACCCACCTTGTGTAGCACCTCTCAGGTGTAGCACCCACCTGGTGTAGCTCCCATCAGGTGTAGCACCCACATTGTGTAGCACCTCTCAGGTGTAGCACCCACCTGGTGTAGCACCTCTCAGGTGTAGCACCCACCTGGTGTAGCACCTCTCCGGTGTAGCACCCACCTGGTGTAACACCTCTCAGGTGTAGCACCCACTTGGTGTAGCACCTCTCAGGTGTAGCACCCACCTGATATAGCACCTCTCAGATTTAGCACCCACCTGATGTAGCACCTCTCAGGTGTAGCACCCACCTGATGTAGCACTCTCAGGTGTAGCACCCACCTGATGTAGCACCTCTCAGGTGTAGCACCCACCTGATGTAGCACCTCTCAGGTGTAGCACCCACCTGATGTAGCACCTCTCAGGTGTAGCACCCACCTGATGTAGCACCTCTCAGGTGTAGCACCCACCTGATGTAGCACCTCTCAGGTGTAGCACCCACCTGGTGTAGCACCTCTCAGGTGTAGCACCCACCTGATGTAGCACCTCTCAGGTGTAGCACCCACCTGGTGTAGCACCTCTCAGGTGTAGCACCCACCTGACAGGTGTAGCACCTCTCAGGTGTAGCACCCACCTGGTGTAGCACCTCTCAGGTGTAGCATCCACCTGATGTAGCACCTCTCAGGTGTAGCACCTGACAGGTGTAGCACCTGACAGGTGTAGCACCTGACAGGTGTAGCACCTGACAGGTGTAGCAACTCTCAGGTGTAGCACCCACCTGGTGTAGCACCTCTCAGGTGTAGCATCCACCTGATGTAGCACCTCTCAGGTGTAGCACCTGACAGGTGTAGCACCTGACAGGTGTAGCACCTCTCAGGTGTAGCACCCACCTGGTGTAGCACCTCTCAGCTGTAGCACCCACCTGG
The DNA here is from genome assembly GCA_038048925.1 of Garcialebias charrua. Classification (NCBI taxonomy): domain Eukaryota; kingdom Metazoa; phylum Chordata; class Actinopteri; order Cyprinodontiformes; family Rivulidae; genus Garcialebias; species Garcialebias charrua. Next base: position 26,801 of record JBBPBX010015476.1, on the reverse strand, counting down.
TGTAGCACCTCTCCGGTGGTGCACCCGCCTGGTGTAGCACCTCTCAGGTGTAGCACCCACCTGGTGTAGCACCTCTCAGGTGTAGCACCCACCTGATGTAGCACCTCTCAGGTGTAGCACCCACCTGGTGTAGCACCTCTCAGGTGTAGCACCCACCTGATGTAGCACCTCTCAGGTGTAGCACCTGATTGTAGCACCTCTCAGGTGTAGCACCCACCTGGTGTAGCACCTCTCAGGTGTAGCACCCACCTGATGTAGCACCTCTCAGGTGTAGCACCCACCTGATGTAGCACCTCTCAGGTGTAGCACCCACCTGATGTAGCACCTCTCAGGTGTAGCACCCACCTGATGTAGCACCTCTCAGGTGTAGCACCCACCTGATGTAGCACCTCTCAGGTGTAGCACCCACCTGATGTAGCACCTCTCAGGTGTAGCACCCACCTGATGTAGCACCTCTCAGGTGTAGCACCCACCTGATGTAGCACCTCTCAGGTGTAGCACCCACCTGATGTAGCACCTCTCAGGTGTAGCACCCACCTGATGTAGCACCTCTCAGGTGTAGCACCCACCTGGTGTAGCACCTCTCAGGTGTAGCACCCACCTGATGTAGCACCTCTCAGGTGTAGCACCTGCCTGGTGTAGCACCCTCTGGTGTAGCACCCTCTGGTGTAGCACCTCTCAGGTGTAGCACCCACCTGGTGTAGCACCTCTCAGGTGTAGCACCCACCTTGTGTAGCACCTCTCCGGTGGTGCACCCCCCTGGTGTAGCACCTGTCAGGTGTAGCACCCACCTGGTGTAGCACCTCTCAGGTGTAGCACCCACCTTGTGTAGCACCTCTCAGGTGTAGCACCCACCTGATGTAGCACCTCTCAGGTGTAGCACCCACCTGGTGTAGCACCTCTCAGGTGTAGCACCCACCTGGTGTAGCACCTCTCAGGTGTAGCACCCACCTGACATGTAGCACCTCTCAGGTGTAGCACCCACCTGGTGTAGCACCTCTCAGGTGTAGCACCCACCTGGTGTAGCACCTCTCCGGTGTTGCACCCGCCTGGTGTAGCACCTCTCAGGTGTAGCACCCACCTGGTGTAGCACCTCTCAGGTGTAGCACCCACCTGGTGTAGCACCTCTCCGGTGTTGCACCCGCCTGGTGTAGCACCTCTCAGGTGTAGCACCTGCCTGGTGTAGCACCTCTCAGGTGTAGCACCTGCCTTGTGTAGCACCTCTCAGGTGTAGCATCCACCTGATGTAGCACCTCTCAGGTGTAGCACCTGTCAGGTGTAGCACCTCTCAAGTGTAGCACCTGACAGGTGTAGCACCTCTCAGGTGTAGCATCCACCTGATGTAGCACCTCTCAGGTGTAGCACCTGACAGGTGTAGCACCTCTCAGGTGTAGCATCCACCTGATGTAGCACCTCTCAGGTGTAGCACCTGACAGGTGTAGCACCTCTCAGGTGTAGCATCCACCTGATGTAGCACCTCTCAGGTGTAGCACCTGACAGGTGTAGCACCTCTCAGGTGTGGCATCCACCTGATGTAGCACCTCTCAGGTGTAGCACCTGACAGGTGTAGCACCTCTCAGGTGTAGCATCCACCTGATGTAGCACCTCTCAGGTGTAGCACCTGACAGGTGTAGCACCTCTCAGGTGTGGCAATCACCTGATGTAGCACCTCTCAGGTGTAGCACCTGACAGGTGTAGCACCTCTCAGGTGTGGCAATCACCTGATGTAGCACCTCTCAGGTGTAGCACCTGACAGGTTTAGCACCTCTCAGGTGTAGCACCCACCTGGTGTAGCACCTCTCAGGTGTAGCACCCACCTGATGTAGCACCTCTCAGGTGTGTCAGTGTTCACATGTGGAGCTGCACACATGAATAACAGACCTGGTTTCATTTTAACTAAATATTTTCATCAATCTGCAGTGTTGGTCTGGTGAATCACTGCTTGGTTTTTATTGTTGCTGTTTTTGTTGTTATTGTTATAATAATGTAAAAAAATATTATTTATTTATTTTATTGAAGGAATCCCACTGTCTGCAGTTCTTCTGTTGTTTTTTTTTTGGGGGGGGATGCTCTGTTTTGGAACTTTTATAGTTTACACTGTATTTGCTTAACTCTAGAGTTTTTATAGATGTTTAAAAATTAGCACTTTATCACATTTATTTATCTTTTAAACTATTGATTTGAACAGACAAACCTGTTTTTAACTACAGTACTGTACTTTAAATGGAAATAAAATTATTTATATTATTATTACAAATATTTATTATTTTGTTCATTTACTATTTCATTAAATAGAATTATGAATGAAATAAAGATTACCACGTCAGTCTGTGAAAAGATAAAAAACAGATTGGACAATGTGTCAACAAGAGATGTTTATTTAATTTTTACAAAAAGCTTTTATTTTATAGAAAAACATGAGATGACGGAGACACACAGAGAGACAAAGCTGCAGTTACATCATTGCCCACCTCTCTCTGGCCTCAGACTTTGGGAGATAACAGTGATTCAGCTGTAAGAATTAATAAAAAATGTCTATTTTTAATGTCTTCTTCTTTTTGATTAAACTGTAAATTAAACTTTAAACTTTTTAGTTCAAGCTGAATATTTTTATTTTTGTTTTGTCCATTTCCCGAGGCTGTTCTCATGAAAGTGATCAATAAATGAATTGAACGACCTTTAGAGACGAGTCTGGAAGGAAAACCAGTCTGCTGCTCTGGGAGACCATCACTCAGCGCTGCTTGTTTGTTTGTTTGTTTGTTTGTTTGTTTGTTTGTTTGTTTGTTTGTTTGTTTGTTTGTGCTCCTGTTTGCACTTGATGCATGACGACTCATCTCAGCGAGCTAGCAGGAAGATTAAACCTGTAAAATATATTGTTAATGTGCTAATCTTTCTTCAGATTGACGCTCCCAGTCTCTCGCCTGGTTGAGGTTCTGCAGGACTGTGAAGGACAGGAGGATGTTTGGAGACGTGTCCTGCAGTCTGTCCTCTGGTCCCTGTGTCCCCTCTGTTTTGACGGGGACACACCAGTGACGACAGCAACACAACGTCCTCCGCTCCGGGCCAGGACTGGGACCAGAACTTTTGGTGGGTTCTAGTAGCCCTTTGTATCGCCCGCCATCGAAGATGAAGGTGGGCGATAATGTTTTTGAGTGTCTTCTGTTGTCCAAATGTCTCCAACATGTTTATCTAACGTTTGAATGAAACGTGCAGACAGTCTGCAGTTGATTCACAGTTTCCAGTGAAAACATTGATTTTAATGTCTAAAACATGTGTCCATCTCAAGGCCCGAGGGCCAAACAGGGCCCTTATAAACATCTTGTCCGGCCCACAAGATGGCAAGATGGTAAATACAAGAACTTTTCATTGCATCTCTTTTTGCAAAACTAAAGTGTCCGTTATTCAGAGCAGACTTCTCGTGACAGTTGGCCAACTTTGAAGTCCCCAATGTTAGTTTTTTTATTTTTTAGAAATCTTTGATTTTAATAAACAGCAGCACCACGAACATGAGTCTGTGTGAGCAGATGAGTACAAATGAATACAGCAGCATGAAATAATAAGCAGCCTGAGATCAGCAGCATGGATAATCAGCAGCACATATCAACAATCAAAGTGGCATTACAGTGATTTATTTTCTTTTCACAGTGATCATCCTGGTTAGATATTCATGAGTCTATAACAGCTTCAGGGTAGAAGCTGTTCCTCAGTCTAGTGGTTCTACACTTAATGCTCCTTAACCTCCTTCCTGAGGGGAGTGGGGCAAAAAGTGTGTGTGCTGGGTGAGTGGGGTCCTTCATGATGCAGGTGGCTCTCTTCCTGCATCTGGAGGTGTAAATGTCTGTGATGGTGGGGAGACTGACTCCAACATCTTCTGTGCAGCCTTCACCACTCTCTGCAAAGCTTTTCTTTCTGCAGCTGTGCAGCCTCCATGCCACACGTTGATGCTGGAGCACAGGATGCTCTCCACTGCACACCTGTAGAAGGAGGTGAGAACTGGGCTGCTCAGACCAGCTCGTCTCACATAATAATATAACATAACATACCGGTAATCTCGTTTCATCACATGTACCACATGTGGTGCGAATGATAATAAAGATTCTCTGACTCTGACTCAGCCGCCTGAGGAAGTAAGATCTCTTTGAATTTTAAAAAGGGTTCAAGAAAGTTAATTAGCTTAATTCAATGATTATTTCATGCCTAACATCAAGTTTTAATATGACATCCCGGTTGTGAACATACATATGATTCATTTCATATTGTACATATTGATGTCTTAACTTGTGTCCTGACAAGGACCAGGTGTACATCTTTTGTGTAATACCATTATCATTTCCTCATGGTCTTTCCCCTTTTCTATCTAAAGAGTAAGGGGCCGCGCTCGTAGGAGCTGCAGCCACGTGCACTCTGCCCATTTTTTGGACGACTGTACAAAATATAATCTCGCTGTACTTCGGTGCTTTGGTAATACTGTAAAGCTTATTCTGATTCTGATTCTGATGCTCAAACAACTCATTTTCCCAGACATTCAGACAAAATCTAGACATGTATTTGAACCCACAGATCCAAAGCCGGCCTCATCTGCTCCAGGTGCGCAGTGCGTTCAACATAGGCCTATTCAGGCTACAAAAACAACTTAAAGAGTTGTAAAAGGACTGTAACGTCAGCTGCTTCTGGTTATTGTTGCTCAAGATTGTGTAAATAATTCTGTTGTTTTGTCTCAAATACTCTGAGGAATATTTTTAATTAGTAGATGACAGACGCGTGTTTAAAACGCTTCCAGTCGAACGTGCATGGCAGACGTGAGCCATGATAGTCCATAACCCTGCAGGGCCACCATGTTCACGGCCGAGAAACATCTGGCTCTGCATGAACTCTGCAACTATTTACACATGTTCTAAACTCCTAATATTTTTATAAATAAAAATAAAAAACATGATCACCCATTAAAACAGAGAAAACTGATGTGAGAATGTCACGGCTTTGTTGCATGAGGGGATGAACTGCAGGCACTGAAGCTGGAATAATCCGATTCTTTACGCCTTTCTACGTTTTTGTGAAGACGAAGTGGCCTCAGAGACCTTTCTACAACTACACAACGTTTAGGCAGCTGAACTTCAGACACTCTGGAGCTGTTGTGTCTTTTTTATATCTTTAAAATAACATCTTTGCCTCATATATAAAACTCGGTTAATGCTCATACAACATTTCGTTTTAGTGTCTTGGCTCTGTTGAAAACGTTTTCTGTCTCATTGGATAATCACCCAGACTTTTACGTTTCAAATCCACAATTTGTGAAATAATTTCCAGCTTCTTTTGAGAATTTTGTGGTCATAGGATGTTATAATAACAACAT
>JBBPBX010015476.1:5179-21211 GCA_038048925.1 Garcialebias charrua | reverse complement strand
CACATTCTTTAATTCTATTAGATCAAATATATTTATGAGAAAATTTCACTCCATAGTTTATTGCCCCATCTATGTTTACTTATGGAGTAGAGAAAGTAACTGATCGAGCTCTGATAAACCTGCCACAGCCAACTGACCTAAAGAAAACAAACTACTGTTAATTTTACATGCACTAAGTTAAGTTTTCAGCTTTTAGTTTACCAAAGCGAAGCAGCTCGGTCGGTTTCGCTCACTTCGGATGGTTTAGCTCCGTTTGCTTCCGTAGACTGCAGCCCCGTGTCTCGTGACACAGCCCAGTTCTATCCATCAGTTTTGAATTTGGCGCCGATCTAAATACGTGTCGCAAGCAGTGTTGCCAGATCTCGCGACAGAAACAAGCGGTCAGCTCCATGAAAACAAGCCCAAACAAGCGATTCTCCTTTTTGAAAGGAAGCCCAAACAACAAGCCCAAGGCCGTTTTTAAACTGTATAAACATATTTATTATGGCATTACATATAACCAGCAAAATTATACTTTGAAGAACGTATTCAGTCTAAAAAATAAAAATACATTTTGCATGCGTACAAATAAAAAAATAAAAATTAAACTGCAAAGTCAACAAAAAAAAACTTTCTTGAATCTCTATCCTGATGCTCAATGAAGCAGGTAGAAAAAAAAACAGCAGGTAGAAAAAAAAACAGCATACAGGTAGGAAAAAACTAGATTTCTAGGAACGCCAACAGCACCTGAACGTAACATCCGCCTTGACGTAACATATGTGGAAGGGGGGCGTGAAGGGACAAACTACCTAAACTCGCATTACTGTTCGACAGAAAAATAAGCCCAAACAAGCGGCTCAATGTCCGCGAGAACTCACCGTTCAGGAAAAAAGCAAGCCCAAATTCCGCTTGAAATACGCGGACTTGACAACTATGCAGCGTATACGTCACTTTTATGCGACGCGACGTGAAACGGTTACGCAAAACATTTTAGCGTAGAGTTTCGAAGCTGCAGTCCAAATGAAGCCGCCTCCTCGTGCTCGAACTAAACCATTTAAAGGTTCGTGGTCCGAAGCCAAGACTTCGCGGAAGCTGTCCCGGGAATGGACCCGGAGGGAGCTGAAGAGGCTCGCGACGGGTCTGAAGAAGATCAGCTGGACCGCCAGCCAGAAGAACCGGGACGTTAACTTTGCTTTTCTAAAGGAACTACTTCCTGTTCGGTCCATGTCACAGCTCTCGTCCATGGTGGACTCCCTAAAGACCAAGTTGATCTCTGGTGTGAGCTTCCAGCTGCAGAAGGTCAGGTGGGAGGAGGAGAGGAGCAGGAAGCCGCTGGATGAGTGGACACATCTGGCCTCTGCTCTGGCGGGGACCGTGGAAGTGCTCCTGTCTGCTGCCTTCTCCCAGATGCTGCTCGTGTCGTCCACAGAACCTTGCACTGGGAGGAACTGTGATCCAAGCGGTGAGCCTGGAAGAGCCCTGCCACGTGCTCCTCCTGCTCCTCTTCCAGTGTTCCTCAAGACTCCAGCACCAACCATGGGCCTGGCAACAAGACTTCTTGCACCATGTCAGGTCAGAGTGCCAAACAGAACCCGTTTTCCAACTCCGTTTGCCTGCTGCTCCCAGACCGTTTCGTCTACAGGACAGGTCACACATGGTTTCAGTTCAGCAGCTGTGAGAGGGGGCACATCTGGAACCACCACCCTACTTTCCAGTCCACAATCTCTCAGCCCAGTCCCGAGCAGTACACCACCATCGTCTTCAGTCCTCTCCAGATGTCCCTCCACATTTCCACCCTCAAGCCCCACAGCTGCTGGCCACTCCAGGTTTGGACAAAGTATTAAATGTGCAACAAAGGATCACCAAACAGCCATGGTGGACTTCGAGAAGATCTACAGCTTCCTGAGCGCTGTCCAAAACCCCGGGGATGGTTGTCGTCTTACACCAATGGAGAGCGCCGTAGTCCTGGACCTACTGATGTCTCTCCCGAAGGAACTGTGTCTGATGGACGGTACAACCCTGCACAGACACATGACCCAGGTGTTTCAGAGTCTTTCAGCTCCTGCTGGCTCCAGGATGGCCGGGGACCTGCTGATGACGGTGGGGCAGGAACCTGTGGGCTCAGCCTGCAGTCCTCAGTCGGACCCTTGTAGGACTGCAGACAGACCTCATGTCTCCGGCGGTGGAGAGAAGAAGCTAAATGAATCAGGAGGTGCCAACATGTTGGAATGTTCCCCACCTCTGAATCCGTTCATGGTTCCTCTGAAGCTGTTGCAACGAAGGCACACATCAGGACCCTGATTATTCACCAGATCCACTTTGTCTTCTTGAACCTGTTTGTTGCTGCAGGAATCAGCCTCATCTTATTGCTTGTCTTGTTTTACTGAACATTTTTTTAACGCAATAACAAATGGTGACACTTTGAGAAATTAAACTTTCTTTTTTTTATTGCATATTTTGACTGAATATTAGTTGAGTAAACCAGTGTTAGCTTCTACAGTTGTGTTGTAGCTTCCTGATGCTGAATGTCATGTTTGGACTGGAGGATCATTTCAGACTTTCAGAAGCATTTAAGGACGGAGGAATTAATATTTTACCTGTTTATGAACCACAGCTGTTTGTTTTACGGATCAATAAACACTTGGACAAACAAAAACATTTTACAGTATTTTAACTGACGTATTATTTCCATATACAGTAACTTCTGAACGTTCATCCTTAAAGGTGCAGTCTGCAGTTTCTGTAGAACGCAGCACATTTTCAACAGGCAAAGCATTCTGGTCCCTCCCCTTCAGAGCCATATATGGCTCTGCTCCACCTTGCTCTGCTGAAATTCAAATTCAAGCTCTGTTTTTATTGGCTGGTTAACGGTGGGTCACTGTGGCTTTTTAGAAATGCTTTTAGTAACACCTGGAGAAGCAAGGGGAATATAGTTTTTTTCAGAGATTACTTTGTCTAACATCATCAGTCTGTCAGGAGATAGTGACAGAGTGAAGAAATCACCTGGTGGTGGTTGGGTTAAATGCAGAGATGAATTTCGTCTGGGTATGGGAAACATACGCAGATGACAAAAAAGGACATTATTATTATAGGTTAAAAATATATTTTTAGAAAACTTTCAGACTGCACTACAGAAACTGCAGACTGCACCTTTAATTGTACAGTAAACTGAGGAAAAAATAATGGCGTTGGAGCCGCCAAAGATCGTTCATGCAGAAAGATGCTCTCAAACATATCAACAAGTCAACCGCGCTGGTTTTCTATCAAACAAGTGTTTTTTTCATTCATTCATTCAACCTTTATTTATACAGGCTAGCCTCGTTGAGCCACGGGGACTCATTTACAAGAGGGACCTGTCTCACTCACACCCAGGGTCAATTTAGAGTTACCAATCAGCCTAACATGCATGTTTTGAAGACATTATTCTTCACTAAAAGCCTCAGACAATACTTTTTAAAGACTTAACAGGTCAGAGGATATTAGTTTGGATATGGATAAAGACGTCATGGGTGATTTGCGACTGAAAAGCTGGAACTTTATTTATAAAACAGCCGCTGTTACTAAAGTGCTTAACAATAAATAAAAAAATCAATGGGAGTAAAATGGAGGAAAAAAAACACAAACGATAATACAGTGTACTGAAAAATTAATTAAAAGCATTAAATAAAAAAAATATTAAACAGAACAAAAAATACTAAATTAACTCGCACTGTGTAAAATGAGAAAACCGATGTGTTTTAGCAGATTTGAACACAGGAAGGGAGGTAGCCTGTCTAATGTTGGGGGGCAGGTTGTTCCAGAGTTGGGGGCCCGTGACTGAAAAAGCCCGACCACCTCTGAGCTTCAATCTTGTCTTTGGAACAGCCAAGCTGATCAATGATCTCAGGGGAACATATGGTTCCAGTAGCTCAGGGTGCGAGGCCATTTAGGCACTTATAGGTCAACAGGAGAATTTTATAATCTATTCTAATACACACAAGGAGCCATGTGAAGGGAGGATAAGTGAAAGAGGTTTGGATAAGGCCAAGCTTCTATGTCTAGACATGTTGGGACAAAAGATGTAAACTATGGAGCTGCAGGCAGGAGGAAAAGAGGAAGACCACGGAGAAGGTTCTTGGATGTAGATGATGAGAAATGCAAAGGGTTGGTGAGACAGAGGATGCTGACAGAATTAAATGAAGACAAATGACCTGCTGTGGTGACCCTCAAAAGTAAAAACTGAAACAAGAGCACAAACCAAAGGTTTTTAACAGGCTGAAGATACAAAAAAAATGTGCACATCAAACTTAAAGAAACACAAAGACTGCAGGAAAACAAGAGTGGAGGCTTTTACTTTACGACTTACAAGCAAACAAAATATCCTCAACAGTCAGAAGGTAAAGATACACAATGGCAAACGTTTTAATAGAGATAACCCGGCTGAGCTGACACCTGAACAGGTTGAACCATCCACACAGGCCCTTGTTTTAAACAGGACGCACACCACAGAGTTGGAGTTAAAGCTACTATCTGCGATTTCTGTATGACCAAAACACAGGGGAGCCACAGTCCGTGGTCTGTGAACTTGAGATCTGCAGCTCCGCCCCCAGCTGCAGTCTCTCGGAGACGCTGCGATATTCTGTGTTTATATGTTAATAAAACCTTCTAAAAAAATAAAATAAAACCATTGAGCGCTAGTCCAGCACACCAGAAGACCAGGAAATCTTCAGAGCCTCTGGCAGCCACGTTGAACCCTACTTTTATTCACTCGTGACAATTTCACTTCCTCATTCATTGCAGTCGGCAGAGGGAGCGGTACAGAGCGGTGGATGAAGCGATTATTTGACTTTTGGAAAAAAAAAGTCCTGATCAGGGATTAAGAAGGGGAATTTAATACATTTGTGTGACATACAAAACAGTCCTGCATCGCTTTCCAATCCTTTGAACGAGAACGTGCGCGGCGCTGGGGCTGGGACAGGTGGGGGCGTGAGAAGCTCTGTTGAGGACAACTGGAACGCAGCTCTTTATTGGCTGATTAAAAACTCTGTTTTTATTGGCTGGAAAATGGCGTGTCACCTTTTCTTTTTAGAAATGCTTATTTACCACCTGGAGAAGCAAGGGGACAATATTTTTTTTTATTTTTTTTTCAGAGATTACCTGGCTAACATCAGTCTGTCAGGAGGTAGTGACAGTGAAGAAATATGTTTATAAAAAAAGCTACATACTGAAGCTTTAATGTTAATGTTGTGAGAGTTGGTGTTTGCCCTCTCCAACTGCTAACAGATGCTGTTTGAGGATAATTTGTTATAGTCACAACACCTTAAAATTCAAAACATGCCTCCCTCCAAACTTCCCACACCTCAAAAATTCTGTCTTGTTCTAAAATAAATCTATAACAATAATTTCTGTACATAATTGTAAATCTTATGAATAACTACAAATTAAAGATTTCTTTTTTTTTACTCAAACATTTCCATTCTCGGATAAGTTACAGACTGACAATCACAGAAACATGATGTTTATCTGCTGACAGATCATTTCTGCCAGGGTTTTGACAATTATTACGATGAAATAAAAGATAATGTTCCTTTAACAATATTGTTTACTGGCTCGTGAGGCTGCAGCTGACAGTTTTGTTCTGTTCAAATTAAATCAAAGTTGTCATGTCAAAAAGTGCTTCCAAGTGTTCACTTTTCAAAGTGTCACTTAGCTAAGGCAACTTGGCAACTTTTTACCACCAGAGTGTAAACAGTAACGTGTTAATGAAAAAAGCTAAGTGTGATATGATTTGTGTGAATTTATTAAACAAGTCTGTGCTTGCTATAACTTGGGAGTATGAACATCTCTTGATCCTGCCGACGGTGAGAGCAGTTTGCTCTTCAGGAAGTCAGACACAAGCTGAGCAACAGCTTCAGGATGATTCAGGTGGACGTGATGATTGCCTGGAACGGTCACCACGGTGTGCTGAAACACACAGACACAGATGTTTTTAACGATTCCGCCTGCAGCAGGATCAACAACAACAAAATAAATAAAGTTGCTTTGAAATTAGAACATTTAGAATTTACTGACATCTAGTGGTCAAACTGCAGACAGCAACCAAATGAAAAAACTTCTGGATAAAATCTTAATCAGAAAGGCCAAGAAGCAGTATTCCAGGAAAATAGCTCACCGTTTCAAGGACAGCAAGGATACATGCAGTCTGTGGCAGGGAATACAGACCATCACAAACTACAAACCCTGCCCCCAGACCTGTGACAGCTCAACCTCTACGCTGAATGAGTTCTTTGCTCGGTTTGAGGCAAGTAACAGCACACCTGCACATAAACTCCCCCCCTCTCCTGATGGCCAGGTGCTGGCGCTGTCCTCAGACAGCGTAAGGCGATCATTCATCAAGATTAACGCCCGGAAGGCCTCTGGTCCTGACAACATACCTGGTCGTGTGCTGAAGGACTGTGCAGGGGAACTCGCAGTGGTCTTCACGGACATCTTTAACATCTCACTGAGCCAGGCCATCGTCCCCACCTGTTTCAAAGCCACCACCATCATCCCTGTCCCAAAGAAGGCAACGCCCGCATGCCTCAATGACTATCGCCCAGTAGCACTCACCCCCATCCTGATGAAGTGCTTTGAACGGCTAGTCATGAAAAGCATCACATCTGTCCTCCCTGCCTCCCTGGATCCCTTCCAATTTGCATACCGACCTAATCGCTCAACCGACGATGCCATCTCCTCTGCCCTCCACACAGCTCTCACACATCTGGACACGAAGGACTCTTATGTTAGAATGCTGTTCATCGACTTCAGCTCGGCATTCAACACCATCATCCCCCAACAGCTCATCCTTAAACTGGACAGTCTGGGGCTGAACACCTCAATGTGTAACTGGCTGCTAGACTTCCTGACCGGGAGACCACAGACAGTACGGATCGGGAGTAACACATCTAGCACCATCACATTGAACACAGGGGCCCCACAAGGATGTGTGCTGAGCCCCCTTCTATTCACCCTGCTAACACACGACTGCACACCATCATACAGCTCCAACCACTTCATCAAGTTTGCGGACGACACAACAGTGGTGGGTCTCATCAGCAACAACGATGAGACGGACTACAGGAACGAGGTGAGCCGCCTGGCCTTGTGGTGCGGACACAACAAAATCTCAGGACAGTATTACACTTTTATTATTTCATTTTATGCTTATGTTCATTGGGTGTTTGGTGTTTCAGTGTTGGTGTAAATTTTCATACTTTTATACTATTGTGAAAAAACTCAGGACAGTGTTACACTTTTACTATTTTATGCTTATGTTTATTAAATGTTTTAGTGTTTCAATGTTTAGATGGTTACTGTTGCACCGAGGGACTGAGAGAAACGCAATTTCGGTCCTGTGTATGTCCTGTACATATTGCAGTTCTGACAATAAAGTTGACTTTGACTTTGACAACAATCTCACTCTCAACGTGGAGAAGACAAAGGAGATTGTTGTGGACTTCAGGAAGAGGGATGCCCAACATGCCCCTCTGACCATCAACAGCACCGCAGTGGAGAGAGTAGACAGCACCAAGTTCCTGGGAGTGCATGTCTCAGAGGACCTGTCCTGGAGCAGGAACACTGCATCACTGGCAAAGAAGGCTCACCAGCGTCTCTACTTTCTCCGCAAGCTGAAAAGGGCTGGAGCTTCAACCCCCATCATGTGCACCTTCTACAGAGGTGCCATAGAAAGTGTCCTGACCAGCTGCATCACTGTGTGGTTTGGTGCATGTACTGCATCCTGCCGCAAGAGCCTCCAGCGCATCGTGAGAGCAGCTGAGAAGATCGTCGGCACCTCCTTGCCCTCACTGCAGGACTTACACAGCAACCGCCTCACTCGGAAAGCCCACTGCATGGCAGGTGATCCCACACACCCACTACACAGCTGCTTCAGACTGCTGCCATCAGGGAGGAGACTGAGGAGTCTCCAGGCTCGAACCAGCAGACTGAGAGACAGCTCTGTTCATCAGGCAGTCAGGATGCTAAACACTCTGCCTGCTCTGCCTCCCCTCCCATTTGAACTGCCTTAACACAAAAAACTTTCTCACACATTACCACACAACACAAAGATTTTAACACTGGACTCTGTGTCATCAAACGGGTTATTCACTAAACTCTCGGTCATGTGCTCATTCAGTTTGCACTACTTCTCATATTTGCACTAATGTTTGTATTACATTACTGCCTATAGTCATACTACTGTTTACATTCACTGTTTACATTTATTAATACTGTTTACATTTATTACTACTGTTTACATTTACACTACTTTTATATCTACACTACTGCTGATACATATACAGTATTCTCTGACTAGCCTTATTTAAGGATGCCCAATGTGCCTTACTGCATATGCCACTTTGCCTCTATACCAACATCAACTACCTCATACATATACTGTGTACATTAACTCATATGCTGCTTTGCCACTCTTTGCAAATGTCAATGCTAGAACCTTCAGTTTATTTTATAGATATACTTTTTATACTTTTTATACTACTATGCAAAAACTCAGGACAGTATTACACTTTTATTATTTCATTTTATGCTTATGTTCATTAAATGTTTAGTGTTTTAGTGTTGGTGTAAATTTTCATACTTTTATACTACTATGCAAAAACTCAGGACAGTGTTACACTTTTACTATTTTATGCTTATGTTTATTAAATGTTTCAGTGTTTTAGTGTTTAAATGGTTACTGTTGCACCGAGGGACTGAGAGAAATGCAATTTCAATCCTGTGTATGTCCTGTACATATTGCAGTTCTGACAATAAAGTTGACTTTGACTTTGACTAATTCTCTTTAAAAATATAGGATAAATAATCTTTAAAACTAAATACTGTAGTTGTTTATTAAAAATATATATATATATTGCAGTTTTTAGGGCATCAGAATGTGTACAGTGGATGAACTTTAACAGTTGTGTTTGTGTTGATTGATACAAGAGAAAATGATAAAAACAAAAATAGAGGCTTAACATTACATGAAGGACTGAATATCACCATCTATTAATAATACCAGTTTTAGACTATGATCCGCTTAGGTTGAGAAATGAAGGACTTATAGTTGTTTAAAATTTAAATAATGTCATGCAAGATCTTTAAAGAAAATCTCACGCCAGCTGTCAGTGATTGGATTTTTTGTTTCTTTCGGCTGCTCCCATCTTCACCACAGTGAAGACTTGGTAATTGTTTATCCTCCTGACGCTGCCACAGCCCTCTGTGTGGAGCAGAGAGCTGCTATCTAGGGTGACCGGGGGAGCAGATGATGGGGGGTTATGGGCCTTGCTCAAGGTCGGGGGTAAACCTAATTATCGATCCGGGGAGTTGAACCAGCAACCTTCCAATAACAGGCCCATCTTCTATAGCCTCTGTGCCACCACTACCCCCATCCGGTTAGTGATTGGAATATGGGAATATGAGATGATTAGCTACTACAATAAATTTTAGCTCAATATTTATATAACTGACAGAGTTATAGGTATTTTATGTTTTGCCAGATTGATAAGATGTTGTGGCCATCTTGAATCAGGTTGACGGCAAAAGATAATCAGCATTATGCCTGTACTGTAAATATATTTTCCACTGATATGTTTTCTGATGTTCTGTATATATCTTCATCACCCTCCTTGTAGGAAACCTTGAAAATGATTTAATTTTCTGATGGTCTTGGACCAGTTTGGGGCTGGTTCTGATAGTGCGGTGAGAGGAGGGCATGAGGGTGACTCCCCATAAAAATAAATAGAACTTCGTTAGTGAATCTTTTTTTTTTCTTTTCCACTTCAATGTCCACCAATTGCTTTCTGAGTTTCATTAAAACCTGTTCAGTGGTTCATGAGACATTTGCTAACGGACGTGTGACAATATGGGCAATTTAGGCAGCACGACGGCTCAGTGGTTAGCACTGTTGCCTCACAGCAAGAAGGTCTTGGGTTCAATCCCCGGTTGGACCTGGGGTCTTTCTGTGTGGAGTTTACATGTTCTTCTCGTGCTTGCGTGGGTTTTCTCCGGGTACTCCAGTTTCCTCCCACACACCAAAAACATGCATGTTAGGCTGCCTTCAGGCCCAGGCCTCCCTTGCAAAAGAGATCTGTGATGTCAGATGGGATTTGCCTGGTTAAATAAAGGTTAATAAAATAATATTGGGTTAATTTCTCAGTGGGTGATAAACAACTTTAACAGTTAAAACTAAACACAAAGGTTTAAGGAAACGTGAGAAAAATCCACCCATATATGTGGCGTGTTGGGATGCTGGCAGCTATAGTGCACTGTCAAAATATGATGAATTAATATCTTATCTATGAATGAAATGAAATGTCCAGAATATAATCCTAAGGAATATCTGAAGCACTTTTCTGGGCAGTACCAACAACTAATGATGATTTACAGCAGAAAAGCCCTAAATGTTTGCTACTTTCCCTGGACACTAGCAAAACTACTTTCAAAACAACCTGAGAACAACATCAATGAATCCTCTTTATAATAAAAAATGGATTCAGACTGATTCTACTGGGCTTATCCCAGTTAGCAAGACAATTTACCTCTTTCTCTGAAACTGCTCATTTCAGGATCTGGATAGCAAAAAGTAGCTTTAAAAGCCAGAAATTAAGATATTATTCATTTTAACCAAATAAAGCTTAATCCCTGATTTGATTTGATGAGTCACATATTTAACGAAAATAACTCACATTTCTGTCTCTGTAGCCCTGAAGAATTACAGGTGGGAAGTTCTTCTGGTCTTCTTCAGAAAACAGTTTTTCTAACCCACCTTCTGCCCTACAAACACAAACAAGGCGTGACTTCAGTGTTTATTCTTGTATTATACATATCGACAGCAACAACAAAAGTAAGGGCAGAAGAAAACCTTACATGATGACTAGAACAGAGGCTTTGATTCTTGACTGAAAATCCAGACTTTCCTCCAAACTGATGCGAACGATGTTTTTCTGAAAATGCACAAAACAAATTGTCGTCTGCAGCAACCAGCTTAGTATGAAGAAACGGAACCGTAACGTACCAAGTGAAGACGCATGTCTCTGGAGAATATGAACCCTGTTAACAGAAAACTCTGTTACGCCTTCATTATTACGAGGAACAAACACGTTTGAAATGACGAAGAATGAATATTTACCCCCGTCAACTTGAACCAGACCTCGATCTAACAGGATCTTTGCTGACTTTTCAGTCAGACCATCATTCCCAGCCATGAGCCTGAACGTTGAGCACATGAGATAGAGGTGGATGAGTATGTAAGTAGACTTTAAAACTGCTGAAATAGAAAGAGGGATTACCTCTCAACGGCCTTCTCGTAAGTATAAAGTTTGGCTGGCTTGTCCTTTGTCTGTTTTTCCAACTCGATCAGTTCATCCATCCCCTGCCTCAGGATGGTGGGCACTTTTTTCTGAAAATAAACAGTAAGGCAGTAAACCAAGTTTATCTCTGTGCATAATCATCAAAACAGTAACAAAAAGAAAACTGTTAATCTGGTGAATCACGGGATGCTTCTTTTTCCAGGTTTTTATTTTGTCTTGTCTAATAAATAACAACATTTTGTTGTTTAACTTCATTGGGGAGTATTTATCAGTCATTTCTTCTAAAACAGATATTAACCTCAGATTTTCTTGCGGACAGTAACTTAAGGGTCAAACATGTAGTTACTAGTTATCTGAAGTTATCTGCTACATGTAGTTAATGTATGGAGGCTGCACAGTTGCAGAGAGGAAAGCTCTACAGAGAGTGGTGAAGGCTGCACAGAAGTCTGTGGGAGTCAGTCTCCCCACCATCACAGACATCTACACCTCCAGATGCAGAAAAAGAGCCACCTGCATCATGAAAGACCTCACTCACCCAGCACACTCACTCTTTGCACCACTCCCCTCGGGACGGAGGTTGAGGAGCATCAAATGTAGAACCACTAGACTGAGGAACAGCTTCTACCCTGAGGCTGTCAGACTCATGAATAAATAAATAATAAGAATAAACACTGCAAAATGTCACATCATGTTGATACTGATCTGTTTCTTGTTGCTGCGTTCATCTGTGACTATCTGCGTTCATCTGTGACCATCTGCTCATGTTCGTGCTGCTGTTTATAATGATGTTTTTCTACTACATTAGGGCTTAGTGTATTACTAGCTGATGTCTCTCTTAGTTAATCCTAGATGTTATTATTGTTTTTCTCTTGCATTTGTTGTTGGATGTAACTGGGACCCTGTGTACATAATCTCGTTTTCAACACATGTACTACATGCGGTGCAAATGACAATAAATTCTCTCTGACTCTGACTCTGACTCTAATATTTGAGAGGCACACTGACAAGTCACCACTATCACCACCATCAATCTGGCTGTGGCTTTACCAGAACCTCTTTAGCTGAGCTCCAACCTACAGCTAAATCCATGAAGAGAACATAAAGATGCATTCAAGGACTTCCTTTGGTAAACTGCCCAGTCTTATCAGCCAGTCGGTGATTTATACCAACAATCTTGCGTGTTGGGGTTTCAGTAGCACTATAGATCAGGGGTTCCCAAACTTTTCCACGTCATGGCCCCCCAAACAGCATTAACACCGCTACAAAAATATGTGGAGAAACATAAACTTTTAGAATGTTTGAACTTTTATTCACTACAGGTAGTCCCCGACTTACGAGCGCTCTTACTTACGAGGTTCCGGACTTACGAGCTCACTAATGAACAGTAAATTTGTAAAGAACATACAAAAAATACAGCACTTTTATGTGTTTTTAGATGAAAGTGTGTTAGCTAACTGTTTGTAAACAAGTTTCTGAGCATGTTTATGAACTAGTATGAACATTTGTGTTGAAAAACGAGTGTTCGTAGTAGCGCTAGCATAAATTTTCCGACTTACGACCGAAAATCCGGACTTACGAGAACACGTGTTTCGACGTACGAGATTTTCGTCTTACGAGATAGTCGTAGGAACGGAAATCGCTCATAAGTCGGGGACTACCTGTATATTCAATTAATTATTACAACTGCTGTGCATTAAAATGTTTTAACTAACATGTTTTAAACACTGTATTATATTTTCACTGAAAAAAAAAAAACTAAACTTTTCCAACAAACTGTTGACCAGATGAACAAAATAAAATAAATCTAACCTCTCTCAAGCATGTTCATCTGGAAATGACAAATACAGATTACCCTAGTGGGCAATTTTTTATATTATTATTACTATTTTTTTAAATCTCCTCTCCAGTTTTCTGGGGCCTCCCTGGCACCCCCTACTTTAAAAAACACTGCTATAGACTGTCAAAATATTATTTGGTACGCATACAAAATACAGTATTATTTATACAAGTGACTATGCAGTGACAGAATAAACAAAAATTACAATAAATAAATAATTTTGAACAAACAATACATTGGTAGTTTTATGGTGGCAGGAATGGCAATACTTTGATATTTTGTTTTAATTTGTTTAAAAAAAAAAATCGGTATTTCTTTCTTATGTTTGTCTATTGTCGATTGTTTAAGGACATTTCTACTGTTGCTGTTGTCATCATTCTTTAGTTTGTAGCAGGTCTCTCTTGTAAATGAGTCCTCGAGGCTCAATGAGATTAACCTGACGAAATAAAGGTTGAATGAATGAATCCAAGCAGACACACTCTACAATAAAAGGCCCAGCATTAATTGAAGGACTGCATATTCATTCATTCAACCTTTATTTAGTCAGGTAAATCTCATTGAGCCTCGTGGACTCATTTACAAAAGCGACCTGCTACAAACTAAAGAATGATGAACAGCAATGGTAGAATTTCCTTAAACAATAAACAATAGAAAAACATAAGAGAGAAATACAGATTTTTTTTTTAAACAAAGTTTCAAAAACTAGCAAAACATTATAAGATAGATGTAGAAAATCAAAAACAGGAACATGTCTGCATTGAGAATTAACTTTCATGTCTGCATTGGTTTTTGCCATGATTCCAACAGATTCTGAAAACCATTTAGAGAGGTCAAGGCCGAGAGCTTTAAGTCTTTTTGTGAGATATTCCAGGAAGCAGGAGCAGAATAGAATATCTTACAAAAAGACTTAAAGCTCACGACTTATTGCTCGCGTGAACAACAGGGTATTCCAGGAAAGTGGTTTGAGTTTATCCGTAAACTCTGAGCTAACAGAGAAGAAACTCTGGGTTTTCAGATCCAGAAAGGCTGATGATGCTGACATTTATTAAATAACTCTGAGTTTCTTATCCTTGAGTTAAGAGCATGCACAAACAAAAGAAAACTCCTTTCAGCTTCTCACTCTGCAGGGGCTGCCACAGTCAGCAACCCCACCCAAAAGATTTGGCAGGTTTTTTTATTTATTTTTTTTACACCAGATGCCACTCTGATGCAACCCGGGTTCAAACCTGCAGCCTCAGGATTACATGCCTGCAGCACTGACAGGCATGTGGTCATTAGACTTAAAGGTGAAGTCTGCAGTTTCTGTAGAACATCAGCACTTAGAAAAAATTTCAACAAGCAAAGCATTCTGATCCCTCCCCCTCAGAGCCATATATGGCTCTGCCCCCTTGTGGTCTGTTGAAATTCAAATTCAAGCTCTGTTTTTATTGGCTGATTCAAATTCAAGCTCTGTTTTTATTGGCTGATTCAAATTCAAGCTCGGTTTTTATTGGCTGGTTACAAACTTTGTTTTTATTGGCTGGAAAATGGCGGGTCACTTTTTCTTTTTAGAAATGCTTATTTACCACCTGGAGAAGCAAGGGGACAATATTTTTTTTTTTTTTCAGAGATTACCTCTCTAACATCAATCTAGTGACAGAGTGAAGAAATATGTTAAAAATATATTGTTAGAAAAGTTACATATAGCAGCTTTAATATTAATTATATTTTTATATTATTTTGATTGAGGACATTTCAATTTATGTAAAAAAAAAATCAGTCAGTTGGACAGTAGTTTTTAGTAAATGTATTGTTTTTTTGTGGAGGTGGGGGGTTGATTGAAAATGTGTTTAAATTGTCCCATTTGAAGATTTATTTCATTTTCTTTTGGACAGCAGTAATAAAGTTGTCACCATTAAAATAAGGGGTCCAAACACTTTTGTGTCTTATTATTTTCTTACAGTTAAATAAAAACTTTCGCAAGCTTTAGAAAAAAACTAACAATGCATAAAAATAAATAAAATAATTGCCATTATTATTATTATTATTACTGCTACAACACCTTAATCCTGTTTATTTTATGTTATTTTTTTATATTTAAGCTTTTTATTTTACCTTATTTTTCCCTATGCTTTTTTTAGTTTTTTAGCCAAATAAGTAGAAAACGGCAGAATTTTATGTTCATCAGGAGTTTCAGACAGAGACTGACAGTCACATAATTGAAAATAATACTTGTTCGTAAAAATTACACATTTATTATAATAGGTGTCATTTTAAAAAGTACCGGGTCTGTAGGTAAAAACCCAAAGGAGTCCACCAGTACAACAGCATCCACCATCTCAGGGTACACTGCGCTGAACTGTAAAAACACAACAACATATGAATGATGATAGAAAGCAGCTGAATTTTAGCCAAATTTAAATAAAAATACATTGTTTCTTACCATTCCAGCTATGTTTCCACCTGAAACAAAAATAAAAGTTCATAAAACAGAAAAGGAACATGTGAAAGGTTCATTCTGCTCTGTAGTTGGACTCACCCATGCTGTGGCCGATGATGGAGAATTTGCTCCACTGCAGAGCTGTGGAGGTTACACACATCATCAATCAAGATATTATAAAACACTGAGATTGTTTCAGTTTAAAGAGAACATCACTGCTTTCAGATCATTTTCACATGCTTGGGGGCCAAGATGGTTAAAGTTAATGATGTTCGTTTTTTTTCTGAATCTATATTCTGGACATTATTTGAGACAAGGTCACAGAAGTGACTGGCAGAAATCTCCCAAACCCAAGGAACTTCTTCAAGCTCATCTTGGTGCAGTCTGAGGCGTTCCCCAGCCAGGGTCTACCCCTAAAGCTTTTTCCTGATCTGAGAACTGTCCAAGTCACATCCCAAGAAAGTGTCCAG
>JBBPBX010015475.1:0-49413 GCA_038048925.1 Garcialebias charrua | reverse complement strand
GCGGTGGGTGGGCAAAGTTTATTCCTAAGATGTTCAGGGCCAAAAGCCACAACCTCTTTCTTGTCTGAGTTTAAAAGAAGAAAATTAAGGGTCATCCAGAACAAGACACACTTGTGTTCTAAGTAACTGATTGGATTCACTGGGTTTCATGGACAAATATAACTGTGTATCATCATCATAACAATGAAAATGTATCCCATGCTGTTTAATAACTTTGCTTAATGGAAGCACATGTAAAGTAAAAAATATTCGGCCAATCACTAAACCCAGAGGAACTCCATGACTAACTTTGGTGTATGAAGAAGTTTCAGTATTTACATTTGCAAACTGAAATCTATCAAATAAATACTTTGTATGCTCTAAAGTATTTTGGAGCCATTCCTGTGATCCCCATATCATATTAAAGCTTCTGTAATAGAATATTGTGATCAACTGTATCAAATGCAGCACTGAGGTCTAACAGGACCAGTATCGACACAAGTTCATTTTCAGAGGCCATGAGAATATCATTAGTATCTTTTACAGTGTTGTTTCTGTGCTACGATGAGCACTAAACCCTGACTGAAACTCCTCAAACTGATTATTTCTGTTCAGATGGTCACACAACTGATTTGCAATGATTTTCTCAATAATTTTGTAGATGAAAGTTAGATTAGATATAGGTCTATAATTGGCTAGAATTCCTAAACTAAGATCAGGTTTCTTAATTATAGGTAATATAGCAACCTGAAAAAGCTGTGGTATGTAACCATTCCTTCAAAACAAATTAAGTAGATCCATAATGGGGATATTAGTTAGGGGAAGTACCTCTTCAAACAGTCTGGTTGGGATGGGATCTAGCAGACATGTGGCTGGTTTGGATGAAGTTATTATTTTTGACTTTTCAGAGATCTCAACAGGACAGCAACAGTCCAAACATGAATCAGGTTCTGGTAACATTTCTGAAGCTGCCTCATCTGACAGGGAATCAGAGGCAATAGTGGGAAGGATGGTGTGAATTTTCACTCTAACTGAAATAATTTTATTTATAACGAATCTCATGAAGTCATCACTGATTATAGCTGTAGGCATACATGGCTCAACAGATACAGGACTTTTCATCAATATAGCTATCAGAACAGATTACCAGTAACAGCATTCACTTTGTGTTCATTACTGAACAACTGACAATAGCATTGCACCAAGCTATACCTGTGACACCTAATTATCTCTAATATTAGCTGCAACAGCTAATATTTTTATTGCTACTGCACGATGTGGCTGTATGATGTATGTCACTACCTTACCATCATACTTCATTCTCAGTGTTACTCAATGCCTGTGCAATAATCTGTCACACAACCTGTGTAGTTTATGTTAGTTATGTGCAACATATATCATGTGCATTTAAGCTTATACTTATTCATACAAATGCATCATTATATTTTACCATGTTGTTGTTTACTGTTTCTCTTTGGGACCTTGGAAATATCGTTTTTACTGTTGCACTTTTTGTTATTTTGTTTTGTACCCTTATTGCATGTTTTAGTATTTCTTGTTTGTTCTTTGCTATTAGCAAGTCAAATCGGTTCTTCTCATCCTGAACATTTTATTGCACTGTTGTGTTAAGCTGCATATGACATATAAACATAACTTGAACCTTACAGTCTGTGCTGAGAGTCAGTTGGAGACCTCAAACCTCTAAAACATGTAAAGCAAGGAGATATTCTGGATCAGAGCCTCATGGAGAGAGAAATGGGCTCGTCCGGGATTTGAACCCGGGACCTCTCGCACCCTAAGCGAGAATCATACCCCTAGACCAACGAGCCTTATGCATCTTTTCCCCCATGTGTATTTTGATCCAAACATCTGTACAATGTGCTGATGTGGCAGGTTGTTTTCAAATTGTCACCTGGTACAACACCACCACCTGCTGGTCACAGATTAACCCAACAGGCACCTGGAGCCTCCTAGGCCAAATCTGGCCCTTGTTGCCATTTTATCTGTCCCACAAGAAAGTATTCTAAAGGCATTAAATCTGGCCCACCCTCTTTGACAGACTGAGCTTAAGCTGAAGCAACAATAAATAATTAAATTAATCAAATTAAATTAAAAGCTTGAATTATTCAGTAAGTTTTGATTTAGAAGTGACAAGAGTCTGTGTTAAATTCTGTTACAAATAAATTATAAACTAAAAACTTGATGATACGGCATCAGAGATGGGTGAAATAGTGTCTTTCAACAAGTTGCTGGGAGGAGTGACCGCTGCTCGGTGAAGAGTTCTGCTCAACATTCAGGCGATCCTGCTACCAAGGAGACCCACCATGTCCAGGTGGACAGATCGGCCTCTGCAGCCAGTTTCTTCAGATCCACTGTGGGACGAACCGCTGCAGGAGATCCTTCCTGCCTACAGCCATCAGCATCTATAACAACTCTAACGAAACCAGGATGATGATGAGCAACAATAACAATTAATTTCCACTTTGGAATTAATAAAGTATTTTAATTGAATTGAATTTGAAAATGAGCAACATGAGCTTTGTTGTATGAGAATGCATTTAGAGTTTTACAAAAAGGCTAAATCAGATTTGCAAACTGTGCCAACCTGGGGTGTATAAGGAGTCTGTGTTTTCTGACAGGAGTGAGTAATTCACTAAAGATTTTCAGACGTTTGGGATTTCAGCTTGCAGCAATGTTCAGGGGGTCGTTTTTAAACCATAATATGAGGTGAACTATTGATGTTTGAAAACCTTCGTCTGGAATGGTAGATGTCCGAGACTGAACAGGCATCCAGCGTCAGAGCCTGAAGGAGAAAGAAAAGGCCGGCTTTTTCTTGTGGTCTGTGCTGTTAGAATATTTATAAAAGGGAGAAACTAGTCGTTTTGTTTCTTTGTAGAGTTTTACCACATTCTCTAAAATGTAAATTCATTTTTTCAATAGCTCCTTTGTAGAGAATGACTGAGCGCATCTGCAGGGGAGTGGGGTAACCCTAAACAGGGAACAGGTTCTTGACAGAGTCAGGTAAACCAAGGGGGAGAGATTCTGGTTCAGAGCCTGGGAGATAAAGAAAGGGGCTCGTCCGGGATTTGAACCCGGGACCTCTCGCACCCAAAGCGAGAATCATACCCCTAGACCAACGAGCCACAGAAGCTGTTACTTCGCATGTGTAATTTGTTGCAAACATCGATAGGATGTGCTGATGTGGCAGGAGGTTCTCAGTATTATCTGGTCCAACAGCACCACGTGCTGGTCACAGATGAACTCAACTGGCGCTTATTGGTCTATGGAAGATCCTCGCGGTGGGTGGGCAAAGTTTATTCCTAAGATGTTCAGGGCCAAAAGCCACAACCTCTTTCTTGTCTGAGTTTAAAAGAAGAAAATTAAGGGTCATCCAGAACAAGACACACTTGTGTTCTAAGTAACTGATTGGATTCACTGGGTTTCATGGACAAATATAACTGTGTATCATCATCATAACAATGAAAATGTATCCCATGCTGTTTAATAACTTTGCTTAATGGAAGCACATGTAAAGTAAAAAATATTCGGCCAATCACTAAACCCAGAGGAACTCCATGACTAACTTTGGTGTATGAAGAAGTTTCAGTATTTACATTTGCAAACTGAAATCTATCAAATAAATACTTTGTATGCTCTAAAGTATTTTGGAGCCATTCCTGTGATCCCCATATCATATTAAATCTTCTGTAATAGAATATTGTGATCAACTGTATCAAATGCAGCACTGAGGTCTAACAGGACCAGTATCGACACAAGTTCATTTTCAGAGGCCATGAGAATATCATTAGTATCTTTTACAGTGTTGTTTCTGTGCTACGATGAGCACTAAACCCTGACTGAAACTCCTCAAACTGATTATTTCTGTTCAGATGGTCACACAACTGATTTGCAATGATTTTCTCAATAATTTTGTAGATGAAAGTTAGATTAGATATAGGTCTATAATTGGCTAGAATTCCTAAACTAAGATCAGGTTTCTTAATTATAGGTAATATAGCAACCTGAAAAAGCTGTGGTATGTAACCATTCCTTCAAAACAAATTAAGTAGATCCATAATGGGGATATTAGTTAGGGGAAGTACCTCTTCAAACAGTCTGGTTGGGATGGGATCTAGCAGACATGTGGCTGGTTTGGATGAAGTTATTATTTTTGACTTTTCAGAGATCTCAACAGGACAGCAACAGTCCAAACATGAATCAGGTTCTGGTAACATTTCTGAAGCTGCCTCATCTGACAGGGAATCAGAGGCAATAGTGGGAAGGATGGTGTGAATTTTCACTCTAACTGAAATAATTTTATTTATAACGAATCTCATGAAGTCATCACTGATTATAGCTGTAGGCATACATGGCTCAACAGATACAGGACTTTTCATCAATATAGCTATCAGAACAGATTACCAGTAACAGCATTCACTTTGTGTTCATTACTGAACAACTGACAATAGCATTGCACCAAGCTATACCTGTGACACCTAATTATCTCTAATATTAGCTGCAACAGCTAATATTTTTATTGCTACTGCACGATGTGGCTGTATGATGTATGTCACTACCTTACCATCATACTTCATTCTCAGTGTTACTCAATGCCTGTGCAATAATCTGTCACACAACCTGTGTAGTTTATGTTAGTTATGTGCAACATATATTGATGGAGGATTTTTAAACACCTTCACCTTCAACACGAACCACACAAGAAGAGAGACAAGAATCAATTTTCAGAGCAGCAGACTTTGAAAATGGGAGATCACCTCAAGGCACTTTGAAACAAGTTTCAAAACTGTTTGAGATCAAATCCGAATTGGAAAGTGCGTACTGGCTTTTTATTCTCTCAAAAGTAGGACAATGATGAGTAACAGGAAGACAGTTTCAGATAGCATATGGAAAACGTGGCAGTGTCAAAACAAAACAATAACGTAATGTTAAAACATTATCTGTGATTAAAACATGAGTGTGGCAATGTCAGAACAAACAATAATGTAATGCCAAAACATTATCTATGATAAAAACATGAGCTGGCCTAATCAGTGTTTTATTTCCGTGTCCGGGAAAAAACAATTTGTATTCTTTAAAGATGTTCTGTTACATACAGAAAGTTTTTTAAGAAAGCAAACTGTTCAATGGTTCATCAGAATACATTAAAGTAATAAGTTTTAAATGATCAATGTTTAAATACTCTATCATTTCCATCCTTTTTATCATTTTAAACTTAATCAGATGAACAGTTAAAAAATAGAAATAAAAAATAAAATAAATAAATAAAAAATAATAATAATGGCTGTAAAAGATGTTGGAAACGATCACTGAGGCGCACAGCAAAAATAAATTCTTTATGAACAAAGGTCTTTTATGGACTTAAATTAAAAGAAAGAACAAAAGATGAGAAAAAGTTTTTAGTTGGTTTGCAATTTACTTTGATCTTTAAATGTAACCTAGAAAAGCTTAAAACATCATCATAGCACTGGTTATTGTGAAATACTTTCAGCACTAGAATCACTCTGCATTTTCTTTTTAGGCTAATTGTCATATACATCATTTCCCACTGATTCCAGCGGGGTATAATCTTCATCATTTGAAACAAAATGGGTTTGGTGTAGACTGATTAGAACACCTGTAAAAGCTTTCATCATCATGTTTTTCAGACATGGTACTACACAAATAAAAAGAAGGCAAAATAGAAACAATATTGTCAGGATTGGTGTGCAGATTCTCAGCAGGAGGTGCCACCATGGTCCGGAGGTGAACCATGACCATGGGTTGAAGGGGTCTGTTCCTTTAGTCCCACTCTCAACATATTTTTTGAGTTCGCTCAGATCGTGCAAAGCATCGTGGATGTCTCCTCCTGTTCCTGATTCATCTGGGATGTAGGTACAGCACGATTCGCCAATAATTTTACACACGCCTCCTTGTGATGCAGTCAGCAGGTCGAGAACGACTCGGTTTTGTAGGATCATCTCCCTCATTGCTTTCAGTTCTCCCAGAGTTCCATTTGCCAATTTGTAGGTGTCATTGATGAGGCGGAGGAGGGCATACCTGTTGATTTCAACGTGGCTTCGTACTTCACCGACTCCCACCCCTGGGAAGAGGCCTTGGAAGAACTTTTCCCCTCCATTCCAGATCCTGAATTCCCATGGGACGCCGGTGCTGGTGGTGAGCCCTCCCCATCTTGTTATCTCAGGCATTGCAGAGCGTCTTGTCCTGTGAGCTGAGGGTGTCAGTGCCTTCCTCAGCACAAGCATCGGGTTGGATAGGGGGACCAAAGCACAAAGGCCCCCCCAATTAGGTGGCAATGCTGTATAGGCTCTGTGTCCACACAAGAAATACCAGTCAGTTAAAACACGAGAGCCTTTGTCACCTGGCACTGCAATGCTGCTGTGGGTGGTTTCCTGTCGTCCTCTTGTTGGCTTGCTGATGTTGAAAGTCCTTTGTTCAAGGAGGTGTGTGCAATCGATGACATCTTTTGTCTCGAGGCAGTTGGCGTTTTCATAATACAATCCTGCTTTGCAGAAAACATAATGTATATAGTTCAGTGTATTTGTACGTGGATACGTGACATCACAGAATGAATACACTTTGTCACATAAGTTCCAGGGTACCAGGCCCACCGGGATGGTTCCATTGTTGAAAACACAGAGTCCCAAAGCAACTGGCGGCAGATGTGTCATGGTGATCAGTTCAGGCAGTTTGATGGGCGTCTGGGGTAGAGGCATGACATCTGCGGTGATGCTACAATTTGACGTGAAGTTGTGTCCCATAGTCACCATGGCTAATCGTCTGTGTAGGTCTGTGTGCATACCCTTCACTTCATCAGACAGTGATTTTGTGTAGTCTCGTTTTGCCCAGCTGCCTGTTCCTGGGTGGGTGCTTAGTCCATACAGGCACGCTTGTTGTTCTGTGGGCACAGTAGCAGGTTGCAAACCTGAATTGTGGGTGGCATAGTGTAGATGAGCACAGACATAGCAGTTAGTAGTTTTTCCTTCATAAGCAGTTTTGTTCATCAGTTGCCACCATAGGTTGGTGCTGTAGTCATGGGGGTGTTCAGATCTCAGCAGATCAGTGATATCGCCGTTTACTATGTAACTTGCTCCTATCACAACACAACAAAGAGCCCATCTGACCTGGGATGCTCCCATTGTTGCTAGGTATACAGAAATACTAGAAACCCAAATTGTCCTAACAGAGCAGGGATCTTAAGTTCTTCACTGGTTTTGAGATGACGGTCACTAGAAGAACCGCCCCCTTTGTACACCCGTCTTCCCCTCTGCTCCAATGACCTAAGGGTCTAGTACTTTCTGCGATTTACAGTGACTGAGATGTATCCAACTGGGTCGTTCAGCAATCTTCACAGCCGAGGGTGTACTTAGCAGTACTTGGTATGGGCCTTCCCAACGTGGACTGGCCCAAGTTTTTCTTTTGATGACTTTGATGAAGACCCAGTCACCAGGTTTTACTGTCACTTCCTGTGGGGACAGAGAATCAGAAGACAGTAAATTTGTCCTGAACACTTCTTTTTCTTTAAGTGTTTTTATCATGTAATCGGCTAAAGTTTGCTCTTCTTCTGCTTTCTGTAGGTCTGGTGAGAAGAGAGGCATCCTGTATGGTCTGCCATGGATTATCTCAAAAGGAGTCAGACCATTAGGTGTTGGAGTGATTCTCATATATAACTTAACAAGGTCTAGGCATTCTGGCCATGGACGTTTTGTGTCATCCATGGTCTTTCTTAATCTGTTTTTGATTGTTCCGTTCGTCCGTTCAACCAATCCTGCACTTTGAGGATGGTAAGCACAGTGATTTTTTAAAGTTAAACCTAGGTGTGTAGCCATGTCCTGTATAATTTGATTAACAAAATGAGGTCCATTGTCACTGTATATTGTTTCAGGGATCCCATGTACAGGAATAATAGTTTTGCAGATGGCTTTAGCAACTGTGAGTGCATCTGCATGTTTACAAGGAACTATTTCAACCCATTTAGAAAATGCATCGATCATTACAAGACAATACGTGTATGGGCCACTTTGTGTTAGTTCAATAAAGGGGCCAAGATGGTGTAGAGGCAGGGCTGCCGACTTGGGAACCGAAGGACCCAGGTTCGAACCCCGGCCACTACACACCTTGGGGTGTCTATGAGTGCACACCTATTTCCCCAGCTCCCCGGGCGCTTTCTATGGCTGCCCACTGCACCACCTGGTGGTGGTTGGGTTAAATGCAGAGACGAATTTCGTCTTGTATGGGAAACATACACAGATGACAAAAATGTGACATTTATTTTTATTTTATTTCATTTAAAGTCCATGTACATTCTTTGAAATGGATAGTTAGGTGTTGGAAAAGAGCCTCTCTTAGGTCTCATGTTTCCTTGTGGGTTGTGTCTTATGCAGGTAGGACAAGTTTTGCAAAAATCTTTTAAAAATGATTCAAGGCCATAGGTGGTAAAATGTTTTTGAATTAGGTTAATCATTCCCGCTGATGACACATGGCAAAGACCATGTGACGCTACTGTGGCCGCCTTGAATAAAGATTTAGGTAGAACAGGTTTATTATTCACATGATATAAACCATTAGCATTAAGCTGTGCGCCTTTAGTTTCCCACATCTGCTTTTCCTGTTTTGGTGCAGCTTTCTACATGTCAAAAAGGACTGTTTTATTTATCATGTCATCATCGAGTGAGCTCATCAGAAAACTTGAGCCATAAGTGCCTTTGGCAGCATCTTTAGCTACAAAATCAGCAAATCTGTTACTGTTTGAAACAAAATCTGTGCCTTTAGTGTGTGCAGCGCATTTGCACACTGAAATCATGTCTGGTTTATGAATAGAGTTTAAAAGTTCGGCTAATAGTTTGGCATGTGTAACAGGTTTACCAGTAGATGTCAGCATTCCCCTATTTTGCCATTGCTTGGCAAAATAGAACAGTGTTGAAAAAGCATACTGGCTGTCTGTGTAGATAGTTACATTTTGTTTCTCAGCCAACTCACATGCTCGTGTTAAGGCAATTATTTCTGCAGCCTGAGCTGAGTGATGTTTAGTTAGCTGCTTTGCTTCAATGATAATGTCAGGGAGTTGAACAATTGCATAAGTAAGTAAGTAAGTAAGTAAGTAATTTTTATTTATATAGCACATTTCCCAGACATGAGAGTCACAAAGTGCTTCACAGGAGGAAAAATAAAATCATAAAATTATAAAATCACACAAATAAAATCATAAAATCACAGAGATACTATACAAAAATCACAGAGATACTATACAAAAAGGTAAAACATAACTAGCTCTAAAAACAATGTACAAAGTTAACCAAACGCCTGTCTGAAGAGATGAGTCTTAAGACTGTTTTTAAATGCAGCTGTTGACTCGGAGCAGCGTATTGTTATAGGGATAACCAGTTTGAGTCTTGCCTGTATCAGTTTTAGAACACGGTCCATCTACAAACCAAATTAAACCACTAGGTAAAGGACTGTCTGATAAATCAGAGTGTGGAAGATGGACTTGTTCCGTAGCTTCTAAACAATTGTGAGGTGTTCCATCTTCTGGGAGCGGAACAAGGGTGGCAGGGTTCAAAACAGTGCAACGTTTTATGTGTATGTGCGGTTGAGACAGAAGGATGGCAGTGTAAGTCAGGTGACGTGCTGGGGACAAAATGTTCATTTTGCTTTGCAGTAACAAAACATCCACTGCATGGGGAACAAGAAGATCAGTGTCATGAAAGAGGATCACATCAGCTGACACTTGTACAGCAAGAGCAGCTGCACAGACCGCCTGAACACACTGGGGCAAAGCCAGTGCGACTGGGTCAAGTTTTTTTGAGTAAAACGCTAGAGGTTTAAGTTTATCACCATGTTTTTGTAGAAGGACTGATGTCATAAAACCGTTTCTGCAGTCAACAGTGAGTGTGAATGGTTTTGAATAGTCAGGAAGTGTCAGCGATGTTGTTTGGATGAGTTTCTGTTTCAGTATTTGAAAAGCGTGCTCTGTCTGTACAGTCCAAGTGATTTTGTCTTTTAAAGCCATTGGTGTGTCATAAATCAGACCAAGCAGAGGCTGTGTTAGTTCTGCGTAGTGGGGAATGTAAGATCTGCAACAATTACAGAGTCCCAAAAATGACATCATTTGTTTTTTTGTTTCTGGCCTTGGGGCCTCAGCGATAACTTGTTTTCTTTTTTGCTGTATTTGTTTTCCAGCATCTGATAGTGTGTGACCTAAATAATTAACTTCAGTTTGTACCCATCCATCCATCCATTTTCTTCCGCTTATCCGGGGTCGGGTCGCGGGAGTAGCAGCCTAAGTAGGGAGGCCCAGACTTCCCTCTCCCCAGCCACTTGGAGCAGCTCCTCTGGGGGAATCCCAAGGCGTTCCCAGGCCAGCCGAGAAACATAGTCCCTCCAGCGTATCCTGGGTCTTCCTCTGGGTCTCCTCCCGGTGGGACATGCCCGGAACACCTCACCAGGGAGGCGTCCAGGAGGCATCCTAACCAGATGCCCGAGCCACCTCAACTGGCTCCTCTCGATGTGGAGAAGCAGCGGCTCTACTCCGAGTCCCTCCCGGATGACTGAGCTTCTCACCCTATCTCTAAGGGAGAGTCCAGCCACCCTGCGGAGAAAACTCATTTCAGCCGCTTGTATCCGAGATCTTGTTCTTTCGGTCATAACCCAAAGCTCATGACCATAGATGAGGGTGGGAACGTAGATCGATCGGTAAATTGAGAGCTTTGCCTTTTGACTCAGCTCTCTCTTCACCACGACAGACCGGTACAGCGCCCGCTTCACTGCGGACGCTGCACCTATCCGCCTATCGATCTCACGCTCCAGTTTTCCCTCATTCGTGAACAAGATCCCGAGATACTTAAACTCCTCCACTTGGGGCAGGACCTCCTCCCCGACCCGGAGAGGGCATGCTACCCTTTTCCGGCTCAAGACCATGGCCTCGGATTTGGAGGAACTGATCCTCATCCCGGCCGCATCACATTCAGCTGCAAACCGCTCCAGCGAAAGCTGTAGATCACGAGCTGATGAAGCCAATAGGACCACATCATCTGCAAAAAACAGAGAAGCGATTCTAAGGCCACCAAAACGGATCCTCTCAACACCTTGGCTGCGCCTAGAAATTCTGTCCATAAAAGTTATAAACAGAATCGGTGACAAAGGGCAACCTTGGCGGAGTCCAACTCTCACCGGAAACGAGCCTGACTTACTGCCGGCAATGCGGACCAAGCTCTGACACCGGTCGTACAGGGACCTAACAGCCCATATCAATGGGCCTGGTACCCCATACTCCCGGAGTACCCCCCACAGAACCCCCCGAGGGACGCGGTCGAATGCCTTTTCCAAGTCTACAAAGCACATGTAAACTGGTTGGGCAAACTCCCACGCACCCTCCAGGACCCTGTTGAGGGTGTAGAGCTGGTCTAGTGTTCCACGACCAGGACGAAAACCACACTGCTCCTCCTGAATCCGAGGTTCGACTATCCGACGGACCCTCCTCTCCAGAACCCCTGAATAGACCTTACCAGGGAGGCTTAAGAGTGTGATCCCTCTATAGTTGGAACACACCCTACGGTCCCCCTTTTTGAATAGGGGAACCACCACCCCAGTCT
This sequence comes from Garcialebias charrua, assembly GCA_038048925.1. NCBI lineage: Eukaryota > Metazoa > Chordata > Actinopteri > Cyprinodontiformes > Rivulidae > Garcialebias > Garcialebias charrua. The sequence continues at coordinate 37,825 of JBBPBX010015475.1, read as the reverse complement.
GCCAATCCAAGGGAACTGCCCCCGATGTCCACGCGATATTGCAGAGTCGCGTAAGCCAACACAACCCCACAACATCCAGAGCCCTAAGGAACTCAGGACGAATCTCATCCACCCCCGGAGCCTTGCCACCGCGGAGCTTTTTAACCACCTCGGCGACCTCAGCACCAGAGATTGGAGAGCCCGACCCAAAGTCCCCAGGCTCCGCTTCCTCAGTGGAAGACGTGCCAGTAGGATTGAGGAGGTCTTCGAAGTATTCCGCCCACCGACTCACAACATCCCGAGTTGAGGTCAACAGCACGCCATCCCCACCATAAATGGTGTTGGTCGCGTACCGCTTTCCCCCCCTGAGACGCCGGATGGTGGACCAGAATCGCCTCGAAGCCGTACGGAAGTCATTCTCCATGGCCTCTCCGAACTCCTCCCACGCCCGAGTTTTTGCCTCACCAGTTTGTACCCACTGTATCTTATTTTTGCTCACTTTGTTCCCTGTATCTGATAGGTGCTGTAGCAGTGTGAGTGAGTCCAGTCTGCATGCTTCCTGAGTAGGTGAAGCGACAAGGAGGTCATCAATGTAAACCAACAGCTGGTTGCCTTCACTCAAAACAAGACTGGACAAACAAGACATGATGGCTTGTGTAAATATAGTTGGGCTATCTGATAAGCCTTGCGGAAGGCGTGTGAACGTGTAACCTTGTCCCTCAAATGTGAAGCCAAACCAGAACTGTGAATCAGGGTGGATGGGTACACTGAAGAATGCATTGCTTAGATCAATCACTGTAAAGTATTTATTGTTTGGGTTGAGGGAGTTAAGCAAAGTGTGGGGGTCCGGTACATTTGGTGCCCTTGTTTGAACTGTCTCATTCACTGCCCTTAGATCCTGCACCATTCTCCAGCTTTCTTTGTTGGCTTTCTGAACTGGAAAAATGGGAGAGTTGCATGGAGAGTCAGAGCACCTTTTAATAATACCTGTTTTTAATAAATCAGAAATGACTGGTGTGATACCTTTAACAGCCTCCGATTTCAGTGGGTATTGCCTTTTTACCGGTCGCCAGTCTGATTTTGGTTTTATTTGAACTGGAGGGATGGAGTTTAATAAACCAGCATCAGAGGGTCCTAAAGACCACAACGTGTTAGGTAAATGTTTCAGGTCAGCTTCATCCTGTTCTGAGAGAAGCATCATGTCTAACTGTCATGGAGAGAGAGCGTGTACTCTGGGTTCACATGTGACAATCGAATAAAGCTGTTTTTTCCACATTTTGCAGGTGGGACTGTAAGCCCATTCATTTTGTGGGGGAGAGAAATCAGTGCATGTAGCAGCAGCCCTGATCTGTAACCCCACATCTCTCCACTGCATGTCATGTGATTTAAATAAAGAGATATGTGGTGTTGCATCCAGTTTGTAAAAGTGTTTTTGTTCTCCAGAAAGGAGAACTGTAGCACCAGCAAATGAACATTTGTCTGTATATATCTCTTTCACGGCCATTGTGGCAAGGCTGTCAGCCAAAAAGTCACCTATGTAGTTGCAGGCACCTTGTTGTAATATGTTCATTTTCACATGTAATTGGCTCAGAGGCATTTCATCCTCCTTCTTTGTCAGCACGTTACCTGCTTCCTGCATCAAAAGGGAAGCAGCTGTTAGATTGTCAGTTGAACCCAGGTCATATGAGCAGTAAACATCGATCAGACTTTGATTTGCATAAATCTGAGTTTTGTCCAATCTTGTGGCTCTCATTCCGTCCTTGACGGGAATGATTGCAATGGCCAGTTTTGTCAGTAAATCTCTGCCCAGTAAATTTACGGGACAGTCAGGTGATATTACCACATTTGCTGAAATGCAAGAACCAGTTTCTTCATCTGTGAAGTACAATGGTTTGGAAATGCTTTGTCTATTGGTCAGGCCATCTGCTGATTTTACCCAGATGGAGTTTTGTGATGGTTTCAGACCAGGAACACTGGTTTTTAAAACTGTTTTGCATGCACCTGTATCGCAAAGAAAATCCACATGGACTGAGTTGACTTTAAGCGTTATATAAGGTCTTTCTTTCAAAGAATTCAATAAATCCAAAGCTGAACAAATATTCACAACTTCCTGTTCTTCGACAGAGCTAGAGTTGTGAGTGTTATCAACTAGTCATGCATTATAATCGTCTCTGTTATCGGAGCGGTTTCTTGCAGCAGGAAATGCTTCTCTGTGAGCAAATTCTCTTCTGTTTGGTTGATCTAAATCTTTCTTGCAGTCACGTGCAAGATGTCCGATCTCGCCACACCTCCAGCAGTCGTCAGGATTATATCGTCGGGGACGGCTATACTGTGGTTTGTATCTGTTAAAACCACGGCCTCTTGGTCTCATGCGTCTACCTCTGCTGCTGTTACTCATAGGAGCATTGTAATATATTTCTGAGTCTGGGTCATTACTGTAAAACACATTTGTGTTGTTGTCTGGGTTATCTCCTGTTTTCTTTTTCAGCACTTTCTCAGCATGACGTGCCCATTGCATAAAAACATCAACAGTACAAGTGTCCAGCTCTACAAAGTGTTTCTTTATCCAACCTGAAATGTTTGGACTACAAGATTGTAGCAGACCGTTCTTCAGCTGTTGTTGATAAGCTGAGGTTGGCTCGTCGTTGTGATTGATACCGCTATAAATTTTGAAATCCTTTTCATATCTTAATTTAAAATCATCGACATCTTCCCCTTGTTTTTGTTTGATTGCAGAGAGTGCAGCATAATCAGCTTTTCGTTTGAAAACTGTGCACACTCTACCACAAAGAGCATCCCACTGTTGCTTGTAACGTCCAGTTAGGTGGTTTGGGGTTGTTATATCATAGGGGAGGGGGGCCCCATCATTTCCCCTGCCAGTGTAGTCACCACGCACTCGGGCCCAATGTTTTCCCAAAGACGACTGGGCTGCTTCCCCGGTCTCATGACCATTAAGGCGATAGGAATGTATAATACCTTCCATATCCATGATCCACATTTCAGGATCCTCTAAATGACTGCTAACTCCCTCAACAGCCTTCCTAGCCTCTTCGAGGGTCCATGGCCTAAAAACTAAAGCATGTTGCGGGTTGCCCTTTATATCTGCAGCTGGATTCATGACTTGTATCAGAGGGAAAGCGTTTGAAGAGGGGCAAAGAGGTTGTGAAGTGGAGGACTGCATCTTTGACATTTTTCTAGTGACAACGTGGTTATCTGTTTTGGCCTCTGACGATATGCTTAGTTTGGCAAGTTCATCGATAGGATAAACGGATGGTGTTTGGGTTGAAAATGAGGCCCCTGTTGTATCATAAGAGGGAGGGCGACTCACAGATATTGTTTCATTGTCTTCAGGTTTAACAAACATCGTGTCAGTCATTTGTTTTTGTTGCAGTTTGGCCTCCTTAGATGTTTTTATCTCTTCACGCCTAATTAGTGATTCATAATGCCAGATTTTAGCAATTGCCAATTGGTGTTCTAATTTATCTCTCTTCTTGCCTTTGTTTAGAATAATTTGGTTTTGCAGGACAGAAATAAGTGTTTTCCAGGTGTCTACTTTAAGGTTGGGTTCTATCTTATATTTTGCCATCCATTCTTTGACATATTTAACCGATTCCGGATGTTTCTGGCTCATGAATCTCGAATCTTTCGTGTTTGTTTCTGCTCCTGTAGGAGATTTTTTACTTCTATTATTTCCCATGACTGTCAGATATGTTAGTTATATAATTTACAAGTGCCAAGTTTTTATTGTTTATTATTTTTATTTTTATCTTGTATTCGATTTCGAGCCTCTAAAAACTTAAATTATCGTCTAAAAAAGGTAAATTAATCTGCAAATGTAGTAGCGATGTTTGGCCACTACGGGTCCTTCTTCGACAACTATTTAGCACGGTGTCTTTACAGGAAGAAGGAGGGGACTTTACTTTTTTCTCTTTCCGGTCGACGTGTAAAGATGACGTCAGACTTTAGCCTGGTCGTCCAAAAGATGTGTTTAAAATCGGTAAGTGGATTTCCCAACTTCTTTTTGCAGAGAAAATACAATTTTGAAACGTCCGGTTTCTACCGTTATGACGACCTATTTACGGATTTTAGACGGGTGAATGTAGCGTCGTAGTTACGCTAACTGTGTTAGCCACGGTAGCTTTCAGTGAGCTGTCGATGTCGACCCCAAAAACGTAATTTTTTAGCTGATTAAAGTCGGATCGGTTCGCATTAGGTTTTTAACACAAGAAACGTGATCCTGTCCTCTTGCTTCTGCTGAAATAATTTGGATTTTTGTCGTTAAAAACTAATAACCGGAACGCAAACGAACAGCTATGCTAACGCCAAAACAAATGCAAAAACGTTCAAATTCCACTTTTGTTTAAGCTTAAAGCCTAAAGTATTTGGACTAGAATTTGATCAACAAGATTGATCGATTTCTCAAATGTTAGTAAACGATTCGGCTACGTTGAATTGTTCGAAATAAGCATGCAAATATTTTATTTTATTTCAAAATAATAATAATTTAGGTAGCTAACCCGTGTTTCCGGATGCGTTTTTAGAGACGATCTTATCTCGTTATAACTGTTATAACTGTAAGTGCAGAAAAATACAATGATTAACGTTTTATATGAATTATTTAGTCTCGTTTTAAACTGAGATGTAGTAGTAGCATAAATTTTTGTTTGTTTCTGTTTTTTACAGGAGGCGATATCTCAGTACCAGATAAGATGTTCCCGGAGGAGCCGGCCTGCTTTCAGCGCAGTTAGTAATTATTAGTTTCAGTATTTATCTTTTTAATTTATTTGATTAATCATTATTTTTCTTTTTCTTTTTTAAAGTTGACTTTGTGAAAATGGCAGTCAGCTCAAAACTCTAATCTACATGTGAACTCATATTCTTACATACACAGAGAGGGAGAAAGGAAAGAAGGTAAACTCACACAGATAGAGGGAGAGAAAAAGAGAGAGAGAGAGACAGACAAGCACAAAGAACGCACACACAACTCTCAGGCACTCACCGATGCAGCCTGATGAACACAACTTTCCTATTTATGTACCTCCCCGTTGTACATCAGCAAAATTTAGAGCACCTTCCGCCGTGCCAAGCAAACAAATTTTAAGTACTTTCACGCCGTACTTTAAGCAAACAATCAGTCCCTTTACGCCGGACGTCAGCAAACTATTTATAGCACATTCCGCCGTGCTCAGCAATCAAGACAGTACTTCCCGCCGTACTAAGCAATAACAATCAAGACAGTACTTCCCGCCGTACTAAGCAAATAACGTACTTTCCGCCGTACGAAGCAATAACATGTACTCACTCCTTGCAGGTTCGTGTGGTATTCGACTGGATCCTCCGTCAAACCGTCCCGTCGATGGCCAGAGAATCGGACCTAAAGAACGCTGGCCTGGCGGGGTAAAACGTCCACCCTTACCAGACTTTGGAAACTGCCGTGCATGAGCAAGTAGTGCGTCCGTCCTCTGGGTCCACCGGAGACAGGTAAGCGGAAAATCCCGGTCAGGGAACCAATGATGGAGGATTTTTAAACACCTTCACCTTCAACACGAACCACACAAGAAGAGAGACAAGAATCAATTTTCAGAGCAGCAGACTTTGAAAATGGGAGATCACCTCAAGGCACTTTGAAACAAGTTTCAAAACTGTTTGAGATCAAATCCGAATTGGAAAGTGCGTACTGGCTTTTTATTCTCTCAAAAGTAGGACAATGATGAGTAACAGGAAGACAGTTTCAGATAGCATATGGAAAACGTGGCAGTGTCAAAACAAAACAATAACGTAATGTTAAAACATTATCTGTGATTAAAACATGAGTGTGGCAATGTCAGAACAAACAATAATGTAATGCCAAAACATTATCTATGATAAAAACATGAGCTGGCCTAATCAGTGTTTTATTTCCGTGTCCGGGAAAAAACAATTTGTATTCTTTAAAGATGTTCTGTTACATACAGAAAGTTTTTTAAGAAAGCAAACTGGTCAATGGATCATCAGAATACATTAAAGTAATAAGTTTTAAATGATCAATGTTTAAATACTCTATCATATATCATGTGCATTTAAAGCTATACTCTGTAGTTTCTGCAGTACCCTGGGACTTAGAAAAATTTCCAGCAGGTGAAATCATTCTGCTCCCTCCCCTCAGAGCCATATATGGCTCTGAGGGGGAGGCTCTGCTGAGATTCAAATTCAAGCTCTGTTTTTATTGGCTGATTCAAATTCAAGCTCTGTTTTTAATTGGCTGGTTACAAACTCTGTTTTTATTGGCTGTCATTGTCCTGGTCACTCTGTGTTTTTAGTGTTTTTATAAATGCTGATAGAGAAGCAAGGGGACTATAGTTTTTTTCAGAGATTACTTTGTCTAACATCAGTTTGTCAGTAGATAGTGACAGAGTGAAGAAATATGTTAAAAATATATTGTTTGAAAAGTTACAGACTACATTACAATCTTACATACCCCAGCTTTAAGCTTATACTTATTCATACAAATGCATCATTATATTTTACCATGTTGTTGTTTACTGTTTCTCTTTGGGACCTTGGAAATATCGTTTTTACTGTTGCACTTTTTGTTATTTTGTTTTGTACCCTTATTGCATGTTTTAGTATTTCTTGTTTGTTCTTTGCTATTAGCAAGTCAAATCGGTTCTTCTCATCCTGAACATTTTATTGCACTGTTGTGTTAAGCTGCATATGACATATAAACATAACTTGAACCTTACAGTCTGTGCTGAGAGTCAGTTGGAGACCTCAAACCTCTAAAACATGTAAAGCAAGGAGATATTCTGGATCAGAGCCTCATGGAGAGAGAAATGGGCTCGTCCGGGATTTGAACCCGGGACCTCTCGCACCCTAAGCGAGAATCATACCCCTAGACCAACGAGCCTTATGCATCTTTTCCCCCATGTGTATTTTGATCCAAACATCTGTACAATGTGCTGATGTGGCAGGTTGTTTTCAAATTGTCACCTGGTACAACACCACCACCTGCTGGTCACAGATTAACCCAACAGGAACCTGGAGCCTCCTAGGCCAAATCTGGCCCTTGTTGCCATTTTATCTGTCCCACAAGAAAGTATTCTAAAGGCATTAAATCTGGCCCACCCTCTTTGACAGACTGAGCTTAAGCTGAAGCAACAATAAATAATTAAATTAATCAAATTAAATTAAAAGCTTGAATTATTCAGTAAGTTTTGATTTAGAAGTGACAAGAGTCTGTGTTAAATTCTGTTACAAATAAATTATAAACTAAAAACTTGATGATACGGCATCAGAGATGGGTGAAATAGTGTCTTTCAACAAGTTGCTGGGAGGAGTGACCACTGCTCGGTGAAGAGTTCTGCTCAACATTCAGGCGATCCTGCTACCAAGGAGACCCACCATGTCCAGGTGGACAGATCGGCCTCTGCAGCCAGTTTCTTCAGATCCACTGTGGGACGAACCGCTGCAGGAGATCCTTCCTGCCTACAGCCATCAGCATCTATAACAACTCTAACGAAACCAGGATGATGATGAGCAACAATAACAATTAATTTCCACTTTGGAATTAATAAAGTATTTTAATTGAATTGAATTTGAAAATGAGCAACATGAGCTTTGTTGTATGAGAATGCATTTAGAGTTTTACAAAAAGGCTAAATCAGATTTGCAAACTGTGCCAACCTGGGGTGTATAAGGAGTCTGTGTTTTCTGACAGGAGTGAGTAATTCACTAAAGATTTTCAGACGTTTGGGATTTCAGCTTGCAGCAATGTTCAGGGGTAGGTAGTTTATAAACCATAATATGAGGTGAACTATTGATGTTTGAAAACCTTCATCTGGAATGGTAGATGTCCGAGACTGAACAGGCATCCAGCGTCAGAGCCTGAAGGAGAAAGAAAAGGCCGGCTTTTTCTTGTGGTCTGTGCTGTGTAGTGGGCATGACCGTGTCCACTTTGATACACCTGTGTATTTTTGAACTGTTCCAGAGATGACCTTTACTGACCTCTCAGTAAAGCAAGACATTTACTACAAATTATTCCATTAGTTGTAATCTGAGAATATAGTCACCAAAAGAGACTATTTCTATCTTTGATTTTATTCTAATGTAATCAAAAGAATAACTTTTGTCATTTTCATGATATATGTTATGCTGTGTTATTCTTTTAATATGGAGTATTACTGTGTTACTTGACCATATAATGGTGTCAGAGTTGAATTTTATGTCAAACTGTGCTTTTCAGATTTGTTTTAGAAGTGTTAAGACGCTAATCCAAGTGTTTTTCCTCTTGGAGTCTATGAGTCTGTCTTTTCCTAAACATTTCCCTCTGCTGCTGGCTGTAACCTTGGGTCGTGATAACGGCAACTGCTTCCACGGACCAATGAAAAAGACACAAGTCTCACTCCTCTCATGATCTTTTTTTAAGTTCTAAGCTGTTGCTGAAACAGTTGAGTCTGCTGGGAACTTCAAAGAGATGAACTTTTCCCAAAGAGCTGGATGAACTCAGTCACATGCTAAGGACTCGTCATCCAGCTAAGGACTAATAACATGTTGTTATGAGTCCACTTCGAACGAGCGTAAGCTCAAAACTTTGTTTATTCCTTCCTGGAATAAGTTTATCTTGAAGTCAACCAGGAGCTGACACATTTTCTGATGATCCAAGCGGAACCCAGGAGACGTTGAAAGTAAACAACCAGTTCGGACGTGCTGGGCCTGAAGGACTCTGTTTATCTGAAAGGCTGGTGTCATCTCTTTATCAGACTCGTCGTCGAAGGTAAAGAGCTGTTTACAAACGTACCTGGATTTTAGCAGAAGTCGGATGGGAAGTGTCACTTTTGGTAACATGCTCAAGACAATTTCCTGTAAACCATCTCTCTATCTTTCCTCCTATTCCCTTATCCCTCTCAATCTATCTGGAAACTATATTTAAGTTAAAGAGCCCTCAGACTAAATATGTTTAACATCCAGTATTGAAGTCTGTTGTGTTAAATTTAACTGTGCTGACGTGTTAAATTGAAAGAAAGTGAAATCATGTCAATCAAGTGTAATGGTGTTAATTTAGTTGATTTATTTTAAATAAATGATAGTGTCTTTGACATATCAAACTAAGTTAACGTCTCTGTCACTTAATGGCTTTATTTATTTATCCATCATAAAGATCACAGAAATATTGGGTAAACTGAAAAAGAAAGAATCCGTGAAATTACTATTCAATCTGAATAAGTAAATTAATTAAGGTAAAGAGGCCAGTATTAATATTGACCTCCTCATAATCCTTTACATCTGGTGGCCTCGTACCGGTTTCTGAAAGTTTATTGATAAATCTGTGGTCTCTCATGAACTGTAACGTCATGTTTGCATAAAAGGATCCAAGTTTTAAACTCTGAGGATAATAATTTGGCTGGAGTGTTCAAGACAGGCAGATTCTGCATGTTTTTATCATTTGAAGCTGAGAGATTGTTATTCGTTCAACTCTGTTACACGCTGTTGGAAGCTTTAGGTGAGGTTTTTGTCAGCCCGTGGACTGTGGGGGTTCTGGTTCCGGTCCAGTTCACACAGACTCCTGTAGCTACAAAGCTTTGTTGACCGCCGTGTCAAATTGCCTGAAAAGGGTTATTAACATCAACAAGATTGCTGTGCTGGTATTTTACATGTTAGAGCAGGTCAGAGAAGCATATTACTGTTAGAACGTTGTCGGATAGTGGCTCTGAAACCCGAATTCTGCTCCTTTAAAGTGGACGGAACCGACCTGAACGCGGCTCCGAGGGAGTCCGTGTCGTGTTACAATTGACGTGCTGGTTACTGAGCGTAGCTAAGTTGTGCCGGTTTTAAATGTGATTGCCATGTTTCAGAGTTTTGGGGAGTTAATTTGAAGCGTTTGAGATGATTAAGAGTCTATAAAGTTGCGCTCTGCTGTACTAAGCTAACGTTACAATGACGTGTCATACATGTTTGTTTATGAGCTGTGATTGGATAAAAAGAGAGTCGTGATCTGTCAATCACGTCTCGTATCTGTAAAGCGCTGATTCGCTGATGTGGGAACGCACGTTGTTGCGAACAACCCACTTTGTCGTCATTTCCGGCACTGCACTGGTCGAAGGTAAGAATACTACATTCACCATGAATGCTTGGGAATGAACTACAAGCGCTGTGATTGATTGGTTGACGTCACGTATCTGTGTAGCGAGCTCCGCCTCACTCATGTACGTGAGCTGGTGACGCGCTGCGTCGACCCGCCCATTTCTTGTCGTCATTTCCAGGTGCTACACTTTGGGTGACAAGCAGTTCTCTCTCATAGGACAAACGGAGATTTCACTTAAAGTTTAAAAACTCATTTGAAGCCATCTAAACTGTCTAACCACATAGATTTGTCTCTGACAAGAACGTGGTTCGAGCGTTTATCACGGATACACTAGAAACTAACTCTAAAAGGTTGTTTTTAGTTTAAATACTGAATAGAAAAATCAGTCTCCTCGTGATAACATTAAGACTCGAAGCTGCCCCCTGTTGGTTAGAATACGTTAACAGATGAATTTTCTCATAAAACATATTACAACGTCAGCATTTTTATGGTGAAGTACCAGCTCTAAAATTGTTCTGTACACAGACAATAACTCCTGTTTATTTTAAATAATTTTTGGAATAACAAAGGTACAGACAAACATTTTTGCTTATTTTAAATACAAAATAATTTAAAATAACAAACAAAAATACACTTCTCATTCCAGATACATTCTCTTGGAGCAATATTAAACAGGATCTGCTAAATTTTAGTGTTAACAGTGCATTTATTTGAAATCTTTAAATAGGTGTTTGGGTGAAAGACAGAAAAATTAAGCGTGGTTTAATAGTAATTGTTTTAAAAGATAGGTCTATTAAGTTGATACGGCCACGAAGGCTTAACTTACAACATTTTTCATTGAAGATAAAACCTCGGGGGTTCTGTGGCGGGTACTCCGGGAGTATGGGGTATCAGGCCCATTGATATGGGCTGTTAGGTCCCTGTACGACCGGTGTCAGAGCTTGGTCCGCATTGCCGGCAGTAAGTCAGGCTCGTTTCCGGTGAGAGTTGGACTCCGCCAAGGTTGCCCTTTGTCACCGATTCTGTTTATAACTTTTATGGACAGAATTTCTAGGCGCAGCCAAGGTGTTGAGAGGATCCGTTTTGGTGGCCTTAGAATCGCTTCTCTGTTTTTTGCAGATGATGTGGTCCTATTGGCTTCATCAGCTCGTGATCTACAGCTTTCGCTGGAGCGGTTTGCAGCTGAATGTGATGCGGCCGGGATGAGGATCAGTTCCTCCAAATCCGAGGCCATGGTCTTGAGCCGGAAAAGGGTAGCGTGCCCTCTCCGGGTCGGGGAGGAGGTCCTTACCCAAGTGGAGGAGTTTAAGTATCTCGGGATCTTGTTCACGAATGAGGGAAAACTGGAGCGTGAGATCGATAGGCGGATAGGTGCAGCGTCCGCAGTGAAGCGGGCGCTGTACCGGTCTGTCGTGGTGAAGAGAGAGCTGAGTCAAAAGGCAAAGCTCTCAATTTACCGATCGATCTACGTTCCCACCCTCATCTATGGTCATGAGCTTTGGGTTATGACCGAAAGAACAAGATCTCGGATACAAGCGGCTGAAATGAGTTTTCTCCGCAGGGTGGCTGGACTCTCCCTTAGAGATAGGGTGAGAAGCTCAGTCATCCGGGAGGGACTCGGAGTAGAGCCGCTGCTTCTCCACATCGAGAGGAGCCAGTTGAGGTGGCTCGGGCATCTGGTTAGGATGCCTCCTGGACGCCTCCCTGGTGAGGTGTTCCGGGCATGTCCCACCGGGAGGAGACCCAGAGGAAGACCCAGGATACGCTGGAGGGACTATGTTTCTCGGCTGGCCTGGGAACGCCTTGGGATTCCCCCAGAGGAGCTGCTCCAAGTGGCTGGGGAGAGGGAAGTCTGGGCCTCCCTACTTAGGCTGCTACCCCCGCGACCCGACCCCGGATAAGCGGAAGAAAATGGATGGATGGATGGATGGATAAAACCTAAAATAAATAATAGGTTCTGAATGAATAAAAGGCTTGTTTATAGATTACAAGGATAAAACCAGAAAGCTGTTTTAGTGAAATAACTCACCGCTAAGAAAGCATTTATTTGCATACACTATAATAAATACCGTCTTATTGATTCAAACAAAAGCAAAACTAAAAGATGGAACTATATCTGCACATCAGTGAGCAACAAACAGCCCACCCTGATGCTTTTCTCATCACGGCTGGTGATTTCAACCATGCAGATTTAAAGAGTGTTCTTCCAAAAACATACAGAAACATAAACTTTGCAACAAGAGGAAACAACACCCTGGACCAGGTTTACACCACCATGAAAAATTCCTACAGAGCCATCCCCCTCCCCCACATTGGTGCTTCTGACCATATCTGTGTTATGCTAAAGCCAGCATACAGGCCACTGGTGAAAGTCACAAAACCAGTCCGCAAGCAGATACGAGTGTGGCCAGAGGGGTCTTCAGAGGCACTCCAGGACTGTTTTGACACCACAGATTGGAGTATGTTCAAAGAAGCTGCTACCACAAACAACACCACATGTCTCCAGGAGTACTCAGACACTGTATGTTCATACATCACCAAGTGCATTGATGATGTAACCAACCTTAAAACCATCACTGTTCGGGCTAACCAGAAGCCATGGCTGACAGCTGAGGTTTACAGACTCCTGAGAGCCAGGAATGCTGCCTTCAAAGCGGGAGATCAGGTGGGCCTGAGGGCAGCCAGAAACAACCTGGACCGGGGCATCAGAAAGGCAAAGAAGCAGTATTCTGGGAAAATAGCTCACCGTTTCAAGGACAGCAGGGATACACGCAGTCTGTGGCAGGGAATACAGACCATCACAAACTACAAACCACCCCCCCAGACCTGTGACAGCTCAGCCTCTGCGCTGAATGAACTGAATGAGTTCTTTGCTCGGTTCGAGGCAAGTAACAGCACACCAGCACATAAACTCCCCCCCTCTCCTGATGGCCAGGTGCTGACGCTGTCCTCAGACAGCGTAAGGCGATCATTCATCAAGATTAACGCCCGGAAGGCCTCTGGTCCTGACAACATACCTGGTCGTGTGCTGAAGGACTGTGCAGGGGAACTCGCAGCGGTCTTCACGGACATCTTTAACATCTCACTGAGCCAGGCCATCGTCCCCACCTGTTTCAAAGCCACCACCATCATCCCTGTCCCAAAGAAGGCAACGCCCGCATGCCTCAATGACTATCGCCCAGTAGCACTCACCCCCATCCTGATGAAGTGCTTTGAACGGCTAGTCATGAAAAGCATCACATCTGTCCTCCCTGACTCCCTGGATCCCTTCCAATTTGCATACCGACCTAATCGCTCAACCGACGATGCCATCTCCTCTGCCCTTCACACAGCTCTCACACATCTGGACACGAAGGACTCCTATGTTAGAATGTTGTTCATCGACTTCAGCTCGGCATTTAACACCATCATCCCCCAACAGCTCATCCATAAACTGGACAGTCTGGGGCTGAACACCTCAATGTGTAACTGGCTGCTAGACTTCCTGACCGGGAGACCACAGACAGTACGGATCGGGAGTAACACATCTAGCACCATCACATTGAACACAGGGGCCCCACAAGGATGTGTGCTGAGCCCCCTTCTATTCACCCTGCTAACACATGACTGCACACCATCGTACAGCTCCAACCACTTCATCAAGTTTGCGGATGACACAACAGTGGTAGGTCTCATCAGCAACAACGATGAGACGGACTACAGGAACGAGGTGAGCCGCCTGGCCTTGTGGTGCGGACACAACAATCTCACTCTCAACGTGGAGAAGACAAAGGAGATTGTTGTGGACTTCAGGAAGAGGGATGCCCAACATCCTCCTCTGACCATCAACAGCACCGCAGTGGAGAGAGTGGACAGCACCAAGTTCCTGGGAGTGCACGTCTCAAAGGACCTGTCCTGGAGCAGGAACACTGCAGCACTGGCAAAGAAGGCTCACCAGCGTCTCTACTTTCTCCGCAAGCTGAAAAGGGCTGGAGCTTCAACCCCCATCATGAGCACCTTCTACAGAGGTGCCATAGAAAGTGTCCTGACCAGCTGCATCACTGTGTGGTTTGGTGCATGTACTGCATCCTGCCGCAAGAGCCTCCAGCGCATTGTGAGAGCAGCTGAGAAGATCGTGGGCACCTCCTTGCCCTCACTGCAGGACTTACACAGCAAACGCCTCACTCGGAAAGCCCACCGCATGGCAGGTGATCCCACACACCCACTACACAGCTGCTTCAGACTGCTGCCATCAGGAAGGAGACTGAGGAGTCTCCAGGCTCGAACCAGCAGACTGAGAGACAGCTCTGTTCATCAGGCAGTCAGAATGCTAAACACTCTGCCTGCTCTGCCTCCCCTCCCATTTGAACTGCCTTAACACTAAAACTTTCTCACATACTATCACTCAACACAAAGTTTTTAACACTAGACTCTGTGTCACCAAACGGGTTTTCACTAAACTCTCGGTCATGTGCTCATACAGTTTGCACTACTTCTCATACTTGCACTAATGTCTGTATTACATCACTGCCTATAATCATAATACTGTTTACATTCTCTGTTTACATTTATTAATACTGTTTACTTTTATTACTACTGCTTACATGTAATTACTACTGTTTACATTTATTTACACTACTCTAATATCTACACCACTGCTGGTACATATACAGTGTGCTCTGAACGGTCTTATTTAGGGATGCCCAATGTGCCTTACTGCATATGCCACTTTTTGCCTCTACAACAACATCAACTACTACCTCATACATATACTGTGTACATTGACTCATACGCTGCTTTGCCACTTTGCAAATGTCAATGCTAGAAACCTTTAGTTTATTTTAGTTATACTTTTTATACTCTTTTTTTATACCACTATGCAAAAAAAAAAAAAACAACTCAGGACAGTGTTAGTTTTACTATTTTTATGCTTATGTCTATTATTATATGTTTCAGTGTTTCAATGTTTAGATGTTTACTGTTGCACCGAGGGACTGAGAGAAACGCAATTTCGGTCCTGTGTATGTCCTGCACTGTACATATTGCAGATCTGACAATAAAGTTGACTTTGACTTTGACTTTGACTTTGAAGATGACAATTATGATGAAGCTTTACAGCTGCTCACAGCAATGCTTGAATGGTTAATGCAAAATAACATTCGCGGAAGAGAAAATTTTCAACAAGAAAAACTTGAGTTAAAACGTGAGATTGAGCAATTAAAAATAAAACGGCGTGCTATAAATGGTTTTGATGTTCGTCAACTCCCTGACCCGATCTGGTTAAAAACAAAACCAGAGCGTGAACTACATTACCAAGAAAAGGTCAAATCCCACTCGCTGGAGCTGGAAAGGGACAAGTTCATCAACTCCCTCTCCTAAAAAAGGCGAGAAGAAACATGTTTTTCAAACTAACAAACCACGACATGTTGATGCCCGCTGGAACAATGACCCGCAGGGGCTCAGACAAGACCCAGAGTACGGAAAACGATTTCAAAAGGGGGACGCACGTCCTAAAGATAAGAAAGATGGTCACAAAAGTAAACCATATCACAAAAGGGGGTCCGAACAGGAACCCCCAGTTCAAGGACAAGCCCCTCCTGCCCCTTGAACGGAACAGTCCAAGACCGGCAAAAAATCACAGAAGTTCCAGAAAAAAGGCAACATACCTCTAAGCCCTGAGGAGATAGTGGACATAAGTTGGTTGTTTGAAAACTTGAATGATACAGAGGATGACCAAACTGGTACAATGCGTGACATTGTCTTTGATAACTCCGAGCACACAAATAACCAGCTGCTCAAAGCAAAGATTGAATTGATATGGCAGAAGAGCAAACGACAAAGAGAAAAACTTCTCAAAAAAGGCCTTGAGCTACAACATCAGTTTAAACAATCAGTGATGAAACAGTGCGCTGTAACTGCTGTTGAGGCTCACATGCAAAACAAAACACCCTCTGAGGTGTGCCCAGGTCAAAAGGTCGTATCACAGTCGCTAAAAATAGGAGAGGTTCTCTCTCCTATAGAAAGCGAGAATAAACACCGTCGTCTCAAAGGCCCTCTGACCTCGGAAGAGGTAGAGAACATACGTCGATTGTTAAAAGAGTTGGATGATACTAGCAAGAATGAACAAGATTTTCAAACTGACATACAACGAAATGTTGGTACCAGCTGGAACAGTGACTCAAAATGGTTTAAAGGGAGCCCCGCCCCTAAAGCACCTCAGATTGAAAAATCTGAGACAAGCAACGAACCACAAAAGGTAGGTGTTCACTCTCTAAGAGACCCACAATGGTTCAGATCGAACCAGGTGGGTGAAAACCAAGGTCCATCGGTGGGTGGACTTCAAAAGAAATTGAAGTATGAGGACCTATACTCATGTAACTATGCGTGGTCCCAACAGACACCCCCGAGCCTTGGAACTGCACCTCCCGCGCCTCGAACAGAACAGTTCAAGACAGGCAAAGAGTCACGAATGTCCCGGAATAATGGCCCAACACCTCTATGCTCGGAAGAGACAGAGGAAGTAAGTAGTTTGTCAGTAGATTTGAATGTTACTGTGCTTGACCAACCTGATACAATGAGTGGCGTTATCATTGATAATGACACTATCAACATTGACCAACCTGGAGCGATGTGTAGCACTGTCTTTCACAAAGACTCAGAGCACACAAATAACTCAGCGCACACTACTACCAACATTGCCATGGATGTTGACAGCAAACCAATTGCTGACACACAACAACATCCTGAAGGTCATGATGCTGACAGCCAACAAGATGCTGACAGTGAACATGAGTACACAGCCAGAGTCACACGTGAACAGAAACGTGGGCCAAGACCTGTGAGGTTTCTGTGTAACTTTATACAAAGGGGGGTGGCTAAGAAAGCTTACCTGCCTATCACACTGGAAGGTGTCCTTGAGCGTGAAGCCCTCCTGGATGGTAGTGCTGATATAACCATTATGTCGGCCAAGCTGTTCGAGGAGCTGAGGACCGCCGCTAACGGTGTTGACAGGCAAATACCCTTTGAGAAATGTGCTATTGAGCTACAGGGTCTCGCAGAGACGAGAACAACCCTAACAGCTATGGCTATGGTTCACATGCAGATTGGCGAAATGACACTACGCCACCCGGTGTACGTGTCTAAACTTGACTCATTCCCATTTTTGGTTGGCCAAGATTTTATAAACCGCTTCAACGCGATTATAGATTATGGTCGACGGAAAATGTGGAGCACAGTGAGAAAACCCCTGCCAATAAAAGTGCTTCCTAGTTGCGATACAGACTGCCTAACCGCAGGTACCGCAGAGGACACAAGGGACTGCTCATCCGAGGACGAGAGCCCGGTAAGTGAACCTTCAACTACAGGTGAGACAGAAGAGACCCAAAAGTTGGACCAAACTCTGGCCCAACAAGAGAACCTCCTCTGTGAGCTGACACATTCAGCACTCACTGAACACTGCCTACCACAGGTAGTGAAAGGTGTTGAGATCCAAGGATCCCACACCGAAGACGCTGTACTGTCCTCTGAGACAGGTAATTCGGCAATCAACCAAGCTTTCGATGAAACCTTGGTTCAAGGGCATCTGAGTCCAGAAAATGACAGTCAACCAAACGCTGACAGTCACTTGGACATCATTGTTGCAGATTACGAGGACCCCTCATCAGACAAGAAGGGGGCAAACTCACATTACCTACCACAGGTAGAGAAAGGTGTGGAGATCCAAGGACCCCACACCGAGGTTGCTGTACTGTCCCCTGGGACAGGTAAATCGGCTATCAGCCAAGCTTTCGATGAAACCTTGGTTCAGGGACATTTGTGTCTAGAACTAATCAGAAATGACATAGTTTTTACAGACTCAAAGAGCCCCTCTTCAGTCAATAAGTGGGAAGACACACACAATGACAGTGACCCGTCGCAGTCTGTACAATCAGACACACCAGCGATTGCGCCGACAGTTGTGACACACCTGAATTACACGGAAAGAGGTAAACGTAAGAAGATACGTTGGCCGAAACCTAAACGATTCCTGTGTACCGTCTTCTCTCAGCTGCGCGAACAGCTTAAACTAAACGGTGGCATCCTAACTTGTGCCCATGGACGGACGTCCTCACCTGTGATCGTGGTCCCCCATGACCAAAGGGGGGTGATGTTAGGCCATGCCAAAGACAAAGATTTGAATGTACACCTCAGAAACACTTTTGCTTTCGCCCAGAAAAACCTGGAAAGATCCGCTGAAGGACGTAAGGCGTACTATGACCAGAAGGCCTCTCACAATGAACTCCAAGTGGGAGACAGAGTCTGGTACTATACGTTCGCCCCAGCAACCGGGAAAGGAGGGTCCGAGACCGGAACTCTCGCCCGCAAACTAATGCCCAGGTGGACTGGACCTCATCTGATAACAGACAAAGTGTCCTCAGTCGTCTACGAAATCAAAATCAGCAAAGGCCGCAAAGAGCCAATTGCTAAATGGGTACATCGAAATCAGATCAAACCTTACAAGGCGTTCAATGACTCCACAAAAGACAAAGATCTCACAAACTCACCGACTTCATGGGATAATAAGGTCGTCCAAACACAAGTTAGTAAATAAACTAATCAGGTTTAAACTACCGTATTTTCCACCCTATAAGTCGCATTGTCCAATTTGAACTTAGAAACGCTAAGCCTAAAACCCACAACAAAAACTAACCTTAACAACCGTTTAAATCCACGAGATTTAATTTGACCTCGGTCATAAAGTTGAGACCTGTTTTTCTTGTGTGTTGCACTTTGGAATCTGACGACAAGAGTGTGTCGAAGCAGTGAAACGTTGTTTCCTTGTTGTTTAGTCATTACTGTTGTCATTAGTTGAGATATTGTTTGGTTCTGAACACTCCCAGCCAAAAAGGTTTTGTATTAACATTGGTTAATGAATGATATGGATTTAACTATGCCAACATGCAGTTCGTTTTGTTAAATCTCAATCGTCGAAGAGTCAATGTAGTTTAAAGCTACTCAAGGTACCATAAACTACACTGGTCTCACAATTTCTAAATTGAACCGATTCGATCGTTTCTATTCTAGATTATCTATTCATTTTGATGAGTCTCGCCATAGACTTCGAAATTTATTAGGAATACCAAATCCTACGTCGTGCGTCTAAAAGACAACAGACATTTAGATCAAACTATATTTCATTTTTCTATTTTAGTTTAACCTAAACTAAGTAATGAATGGAGGAATAGTTTGGAATTAGAGGCCTTCGTTACAGAAGCCCTCCAAAATTTTATAGGTATAGATCCCTATTTCTAATTTTACAGAATTGATCCACCCCTTAATTGGTAATTGTAGCTGATCTAAACCATGATAGCTTACATACCAGGTGCATATAGGTAAGGCTAATGTAAAATCCCAATCATAAGCCCACCTAAAAACCACATAATTGCATGACACATAGAACCAGAGTGGCACTGACTGGAAGCCAACCAGCCAACAACCTTCGATGTGGGGACCTGCAGCTCCAACGCTTGGTCTTCAACCTCCATCCAAGGGTCGCCTCCTCTGCGTCAATCGAGGGATCCCCTCTACATGCTGATTATGAAAACAATTGTTGCTGATCAATCAACAAAACTAACCGTTGTGGAATTACTGCTGTGGAATTACCGCTGTGGATTATAAGACTTTGTTTTCCAAAGGATCACAGACTTTGTTTTCCAAGAGTTAACAGACTCAGTTTTCCAAGGGATTAAAAGCTTTTCGCAATGGGATTATAATTTTTGATTTTTCTTTTCCACTTGCTGGATTACTCCAAGATCAAAGACAGTTCAAGATTTCCTTTCGTGTTGGACCCCATCCCCAAGGACTGGCGATGGCTTCCAAAAGGGGGGAGATGTAGTGGGCATGACCGTGTCCACTTTGATACACCTGTGTATTTTTGAACTGTTCCAGAGATGACCTTTACTGACCTCTCAGTAAAGCAAGACATTTACTACAAATTATTCCATTAGTTGTAATCTGAGAACATAGTCACCAAAAGAGACTATTTCTATCTTTGATTTTATTCTAATGTGATCAAAAGAATAACTTTTGTCATTTTCATGATATATGTTATGCTGTGTTATTCTTTTAATATGGAGTATTACTGTGTTACTTGACCATATAATGGTGTCAGAGTTGAATTTTATGTCAAACTGTGCTTTTCAGATTTGTTTTAGAAGTGTTAAGACGCTAATCCAAGTGTTTTTCCTCTTGGAGTCTATGAGTCTGTCTTTTCCTAAACATTTCCCTCTGCTGCTGGCTGTAACCTTGGGTCGTGATAACGGCAACTGCTTCCACGGACCAATGAAAAAGACACAAGTCTCACTCCTCTCATGATCTTCTTTTAAGTTCTAAGCTGTTGCTGAAACAGTTGAGTCTGCTGGGAACTTCAAAGAGATGAACCTTTCCCAAAGAGCTGGATGAACTCAGTCACACGCTAAGGACTCGTCATCCAGCTAAGGACTAATAACATGCTGTTATGAGTCCACTTCGAACGAGCGTAAGCTCAAAACTTTGTTTATTCCTTCCTGGAATAAGTTTATCTTGAAGTCAACCAGGAGCTGACACATTTTCTGATGATCCAAGCGGAACCCAGGAGACGTTGAAAGTAAACAACCAGTTCGGACGTGCTGGGCCTGAAGGACTCTGTGCATCTGAAAGGCTGGTGTCATCTCTTTATCAGACTCGTCGTCGAAGGTAAAGAGCTGTTTACAAACGTACCTGGATTTTAGCAGAAGTCGGATGGGAAGTGTCACTTTTGGTAACATGCTCAAGACAATTTCCTGTAAACCATCTCACTATCTTTCCTCCTACAGTATTCCCTTATCCCTCTCAATCTATCTGGAAACTATATTTAAGTTAAAGAGCCCTCAGACTAAATATGTTTAACATCCAGTATTGAAGTCTGTGTGTTTAAATTTAACTGTGCTGACGTGTTAAATTGAAAGAAAGTGAAATCATGTCAATCAAGTGTAATGGTGTTAATTTAGTTGATTTATTTTAAATAAATGATAGTGTCTTTGACATATCAAACTAAGTTAACGTCTCTGTCACTTAATGGCTTTATTTATTTATCCATCATAAAGATCACAGAAATATTGGGTAAACTGAAAAAGAAAGAATCCGTGAAATTACTATTCAATCTGAATAAGTAAATTAATTAAGGTAAAGAGGCCAGTATTAATATTGACCTCCTCATAATCCTTTACATCTGGTGGCCTCGTACCGGTTTCTGAAAGTTTATTGATAAATCTGTGGTCTCTCATGAACTGTAACGTCATGTTTGCATAAAAGGATCCAAGTTTTAAACTCTGAGGATAATAATTTGGCTGGAGTGTTCAAGACAGGCAGATTCTGCATGTTTTTATCATTTGAAGCTGAGAGATTGTTATTCGTTCAACTCTGTTACACGCTGTTGGAAGCTTTAGGTGAGGTTTTTGTCAGCCCGTGGACTGTGGGGGTTCTGGTTCCGGTCCAGTTCACACAGACTCCTGTAGCTACAAAGCTTTGTTGACCGCCGTGTCAAATTGCCTGAAAAGTGTTATTAACATCAACAAGATTGCTGTGCTGGTATTTTACATGTTAGAGCAGGTCAGAGAAGCATATTACTGTTAGAATGTTGTCGGATAGTGGCTCTGAAACCCGAATTCTGCTCCTTTAAAGTGGACGGAACCGACCTGAACGCGGCTCCGAGGGAGTCCGTGTCGTGTTACAATTGACGTGCTGGTTACTGAGCGTAGCTAAGTTGTGCCTGTTTTAAATGTGATTGCCATGTTTCAGAGTTTTGGGGAGTTAATTTGAAGCGTTTGAGATGATTAAGAGTCTATAAAGTTGCGCTCTGCTGTGCTAAGCTAACGTTACAACGACGTGTCATACATGTTTGTTTATGAGCTGTGATTGGATAAAAAGAGAGTCGTGATCTGTCAATCACGTCTCGTATCTGTAAAGCGCTGATTCGCTGATGTGGGAACGCACGTTGTTGCGAACAACCCACTTTGTCGTCATTTCCGGCACTGCACTGGTCGAAGGTAAGAATACTACATTCACCATGAATGCTTGGGAATGAACTACAAGCGCTGTGATTGATTGGTTGACGTCACGTATCTGTGTAGCGAGCTCCGCCTCACTCATGTACGTGAGCTGGTGACGCGCTGCGTCGACCCGCCCATTTCTTGTCGTCATTTCCAGGTGCTACACTTTGGGTGACAAGCAGTTCTCTCTCACAGGACAAACGGAGATTTCACTTAAAGTTTAAAAACTCATTTGAAGCCATCTAAACTGTCTAACCACATAGATTTGTCTCTGACAAGAACGTGGTTCGAGCGTTTATCACGGATACACTAGAAACTAACTCTAAAAGGTTGTTTTTAGTTTAAATACTGAATAGAAAAATCAGTCTCCTCGTGATAACATTAAGACTCGAAGCTGCCCCCTGTTGGTTAGAATACGTTAACAGATGAATTTTCTCATAAAACATATTACAACGTCAGCATTTTTATGGTGAAGTACCAGCTCTAAAATTGTTCTGTACACAGACAATAACTCCTGTTTATTTTAAATAATTTTTGGAATAACAAAGGTACAGACAAACATTTTTGCTTATTTTAAATACAAAATAATTTAAAATAACAAACAAAAATACACTTCTCATTCCAGATACATTCTCTTGGAGCAATATTAAACAGGATCTGCTAAATTTTAGTGTTAACAGTGCATTTATTTGAAATCTTTAAATAGGTGTTTGGGTGAAAGACAGAAAAATTAAGCGTGGTTTAATAGTAATTGTTTTAAAAGATAGGTCTATTAAGTTGATACGGCCACGAAGGCTTAACTTACAACATTTTTCATTGAAGATAAAACCTCGGGGGGTTCTGTGGCGGGTACTCCGGGAGTATGGGGTATCAGGCCCATTGATATGGGCTGTTAGGTCCCTGTACGACCGGTGTCAGAGCTTGGTCCGCATTGCCGGCAGTAAGTCAGGCTCGTTTCCGGTGAGAGTTGGACTCCGCCAAGGTTGCCCTTTGTCATCGATTCTGTTTATAACTTTTATGGACAGAATTTCTAGGCGCAACCAAGGTGTTGAGAGGATCCGTTTTGGTGGCCTTAGAATCGCTTCTCTGTTTTTTGCAGATGATGTGGTCCTATTGGCTTCATCAGCTCGTGATCTACAGCTTTCGCTGGAGCGGTTTGCAGCTGAATGTGATGCGGCCGGGATGAGGATCAGTTCCTCCAAATCCGAGGCCATGGTCTTGAGCCGGAAAAGGGTAGCGTGCCCTCTCCGGGTCGGGGAGGAGGTCCTTACCCAAGTGGAGGAGTTTAAGTATCTCGGGATCTTGTTCACGAATGAGGGAAAACTGGAGCGTGAGATCGATAGGCGGATAGGTGCAGCGTCCGCAGTGAAGCGGGCGCTGTACCGGTCTGTCGTGGTGAAGAGAGAGCTGAGTCAAAAGGCAAAGCTCTCAATTTACCGATCGATCTACGTTCCCACCCTCATCTATGGTCATGAGCTTTGGGTTATGACCGAAAGAACAAGATCTCGGATACAAGCGGCTGAAATGAGTTTTCTCCGCAGGGTGGCTGGACTCTCCCTTAGAGATAGGGTGAGAAGCTCAGTCATCCGGGAGGGACTCGGAGTAGAGCCGCTGCTTCTCCACATCGAGAGGAGCCAGTTGAGGTGGCTCGGGCATCTGGTTAGGATGCCTCCTGGACGCCTCCCTGGTGAGGTGTTCCGGGCATGTCCCACCGGGAGGAGACCCAGAGGAAGACCCAGGATACGCTGGAGGGACTATGTTTCTCGGCTGGCCTGGGAACGCCTTGGGATTCCCCCAGAGGAGCTGCTCCAAGTGGCTGGGGAGAGGGAAGTCTGGGCCTCCCTACTTAGGCTGCTACCCCCGCGACCCGACCCCGGATAAGCGGAAGAAAATGGATGGATGGATGGATGGATAAAACCTAAAATAAATAATAGGTTCTGAATGAATAAAAGGCTTGTTTATAGATTACAAGGATAAAACCAGAAAGCTGTTTTAGTGAAATAACTCACCGCTAAGAAAGCATTTATTTGCATACACTATAATAAATACCGTCTTATTGATTCAAACAAAATCAAAACTAAAAGATGGGAGATGACAATTATGATGAAGCTTTACAGCTGCTCACAGCAATGCTTGAATGGTTAATGCAAAATAACATTCGCGGAAGAGAAAATTTTCAACAAGAAAAACTTGAGTTAAAACGTGAGATTGAGCAATTAAAAATAAAACGGCGTGCTATAAATGGTTTTGATGTTCGTCAACTCCCTGACCCGATCTGGTTAAAAACAAAACCAGAGCGTGAACTACATTACCAAGAAAAGGTCAAATCTCACTCGCTGGAGCTGGAAGGGACAAGTTCATCAACTCCCTCTCCTAAAAAAGGCGAGAAGAAACATGTTTTTCAAACTAACAAACCACGACATGTTGATGCCCGCTGGAACAATGACCCGCAGGGGCTCAGACAAGACCCAGAGTACGGAAAACGTACTTATCCCTCTCAATCTATCTGGAAACTATACGGTATTTAAGTTAAAGAGCCCTCAGACTAAATATGTTTAACATCCAGTATTGAAGTCTGTTGTGTTAAATTTAACTGTGCTGACGTGTTAAATTGAAAGAAAGTGAAATCATGTCAATCAAGTGTAATGGTGTTAATTTAGTTGATTTATTTTAAATAAATGATAGTGTCTTTGACATATCAAACTAAGTTAACGTCTCTGTCACTTAATGGCTTTATTTATTTATCCATCATAAAGATCACAGAAATATTGGGTAAACTGAAAAAGAAAGAATCCGTGAAATTACTATTCAATCTGAATAAGTAAATTAATTAAGGTAAAGAGGCCAGTATTAATATTGACCTCCTCATAATCCTTTACACGAGTGAACACAGCAACATGAAATAGATCAGCAGCATGAGATCAGCAGCACATAACCAAATGGTATTACAGTGATTTGTTTTCACAGTGATAATTCAGACTAGGGCTTTGATTTTATTTGATTTGATGTTTATTCATTCATTTTAAAAGAACAATACAAGACAGTTTCATCAGATACAAGAATACAAGTAGGATAAAATGAAAGGAGCAGAAAGAAGATGAAATCTTATTATATCTGCCCCTTATTTCACAGTTTGTTCAACCAATGATAACCTTCAAACTACATCACAAAATGAATAATTCTACTTAATTTTTCTAACTGTAATACACAAACTACATCACAAAATGAATAATTCTACTTAATTTTTCTAACTGTAATACACAAACTACATCATTCTAACTGTAATACACAAACTACATCAGAAAATGAATAATTCTACTTAATTTTTCTAACTGTAATACACAAACACACTAAGCTACATCATCAGTCAACATAAGTGTAATACACAAACACACTAAGTTACATCATATATAGTTTTTGAGCAAGTCCTTTTTGACCTTTTTCTTAAATGTATACATTGATTTTGCATTTTTAACATCACTCTCCAGAACATTCCACAATCCAACTCCCTGAATTGAGGTAGACCGTCCCTTTAAGCTGGTTCTGAATTGTGGTTTGATGAATATCTCTGTCCCTTTGAGATTGTAATAACTTTGTCTTTTTATAAAATTTCTTTGGATATTTAAAGGTAATGTGTTATTATGAGCCCTATACATAACTGATAAAATACTATATTCTACCAATTCCTGGAATTTCAATAAATTTAGCTGAAGAAACAAGGTGTTTGATGGGTGACTGAAATGTTTTCTGGTGATTACTCTTACAGCTCTCTTTTGTAAAATAAAAACAGGCTTTGTAATTGTTTTGCACGCTTTTCCCCAAACCTCAATACAATAGATTAAATGTGGAACAATTATTGTGTTATACAACATATACAGAGCTTTATCAGCTTTATCATTAGAAATGGGTTCATGAGTCTAACAACCTCGGGGTAGAAGCTTGTAGCCATAACGAAGGGTGAGATGGAGGAAGAAGGGTGCCACTTTTTCCATCTCAGCCCCACTACATTTGTTTTATTTATTTTTCATTCATTAAAGTTTGGCACCCACTGGTCAGTTTACTGACCAACAACAACTTAATCAATATATTCTACAAAGTACTTCAGTGACTGATTCTGATTAGTAAAGGGTGAATATGTTATTACAGGGAGTTCTATACCAGAACAAATGAATAATCATCCGAATAAAGTTGTCTTTTAAGTTTTATTACAAAAATAATCAAACTAAAAATCAACAACAATAACAAACAAGCAATAATAATAAATCAGTCAAGGCTTAATTCTCTTGTCTAAGGCAAAATGAACTCTTTGAGCAGGAATTATTTCAGTTTTATACGCGCATGAATTTAGATGCAGTGAGGCTATTTTAATAAAGTTTATTTTGGATTTTGGTTAAAAGTAGTTATTTAATGTGACCAGATAAGTCATTTATTATCACTGCAAGCCAGGAAATGATTTATCAAGTTGTATTAGCTAAAAATGGCATAACCAGAGGCATCATGTCACCAGTTTCTGCTCCTTACTGGGTCAGTGTTGAGAGCATCACTCATCTTTGTGGGCTTCAGCTGGTGGATCAGATTTTTTTTTTTTTTTTACTCGATATAATCACTGATTTTTTTTTTTTATTAGTTGTGTTTTGCGAGGAAAATATCACAACAACCACATGTTAAAGAATATTAACTCAGATGAAAAAGAAAATAATCTGATATTTTCTTGGGGGTGCTAGGGGGTGCTGTGACTTTTCCAAGGGGGGCTATAGCACACCCTAGCTCCCCCCTGGAGCCGCCTCTGGGCGTATCCACAGGGACCACCCCGAACAATGAGATGAATGGAGATGGGTGTAGTTTACATATTCCAGAGAAGGTGTCAAAGATAGATTTTCTACAAAATCTGCAGTTTAGGACAGGTCCAGAATGTATGCAGGAGTGTAGCTGGAGTTTGTCTGCAAAGGTTGCATGCAGGGTCCAGATCAGACTTGATCTTGGACAGCTTGTCTTTGGACCAGTGCAGCCTGTGCACTACATTGTATTGAATTACAGAATGTCTTAGGCAGATTAAAGATCACTGTCACCGGACTTCCGGTTTTGCACCTGCTGGAGTAAGACGTGTCGGAGGGAGCTCCTGCAATCCTGCAAATTGTTCTTCTAAAAAGGTGCATTTGGGCATTTCGTGTATATTGCCTGTCCTCTAAAACTTTATAACAGCTCTTCTATAAATCAAGATGCCTCCAAAATCTAAAAATACGATCAATTTGACGGCCGCGGCGGTGAGGTCTGCTCCCCCGCCCTCATCACCTCCGCAGCTTGTGGAGACTTCACCGAGGGGCGCGGCTGCCAGGCGACAGCCAGAAGAAACTTCTTGGAACGTGTCGGAGTTTAAAGCTGAACTTCTCGGTGCACTCCGTGAAGAGATGGTGAGCATTTTTAAGACGGAGTTGGAGACGGCGCTGAATAATAATCTGTCCCAGATTAAGTCGGAGCTGCACAGCGTGAAGTCGGAGCTGAATGACAGCATTGTGGCTATTAAGTCGGAGGTGGATGCATTAAAGGTGACTGTTGCAGGCATGGAGGGACCGCTGTCTTCATGCACTGATGATGTGATTTCACTCAAGAGTAATTTGGACAAGCTTTCGGTGCAGGTCCTCGCTCTTGATAATAAATGTGAAGAATTGGAGTCAAGATCTTGGCGCAATAACATTAGAATTATTGGACTTCCGGAGGAGCGTAACCCCATCAGTGCTAAAATGATTTTCACCCTGCGCTCGGCCTGGATAAGGAACCGGTGGTGGATCGGGCGCACCGATCTCTACAGTCCAGACCGAAGCCCGGTGAGCGGCCCCGCCCTATAATAGCTCGTTTACATTATTATACAGACTGCGCCGACATTCTACAGCGTGCCAGAGTCCAGCAGCGGGTAAAAGTGGGAGACGCCACAATCTCCATCTTCCCTGATTTTACTGCTCGGATTGCAAAAGCCCGTGCAGCTTTCAATGACGTCAGACATCAGCTCAGAGAGGTTCCGGACATACGGTTTGGGCTGCTGCATCCAGCTCGACTTTGCATCACTAAAGGAGGTGTCACGAGAGAGTTTACTTCACCTGTGGAGGCGGCTGCCTTCGTGAAAACACTGAAGACAAAATAAAACTGTCATCACCACCTTAAAATTAAAATTATGGCTCGACTGTAAGTAAAAGTTTCAATCAGATTTTTCTTTATTCTAAAATGACTTTTGACAGTGATGGCTGTATTGCTTATTTGAATTATTTTGACCTTGCTTAGTTTAATATGAAGTGAGTGGAGCCGTTCATATTGTTCAGTTTAGGAACATTTTTGTTTAGGTTGTTTAGGTTGGTCTAAACTTTAGACCAACCAGAGACATAAGAGGATTTTGTGACATGTAATATACTTATTCTGTTATTAAATACACATTTGTTTATACTTGTTTGCAAGAGCTCCAACTGAGTTGGGGTGAATTGAGGCTGATTGTTGGGTTCAAAACCTTAAGTTTAGTCTTTAGGCTTATGACTCCAATTGGAGTTTGCACTGGTATCCCGTCGTTTGGGGATGGGATAATGGTAGGTGCTATCTGGGGGAGGGATGAGGGACGTGGGATGTGTTGTGTTTGTGTGTTTTATTTTTTTATTATAATTTTTATTTTATTATTATTATTTTTTTTGTACCTGGTACGTGGGGGCGGAGGCTGGATGTTTCATCAATATTAACGCATATTTTACATGGCTAATGCAAACAATTCAAATGTAAGATTTATCAGCTGGAATATTAGAGGTTTAGGGTGCGCCGTCAAGCGAAGTAAGGTGTTTTCTCATTTAAAACGTTTGAAACCTGACATTGTTTTTCTACAGGAGACCCATATGAGAATTAAAGACCAGTCTAGACTTAAATGTTCATGGGTTGCAGAAGTATTCCACTCTAGTTTTAATTCAAAGGCTAGAGGGGTTGCTATTTTAATAGGTAAATCTGTGCCATTCAAAATGACTAAAATCATTTCAGACAAAGATGGCAGATATCTGATAGTATTAGGTACTTTATTCCATGTATCCACCTTGCTAGTTAATGTATATGCTCCCA
This sequence comes from Garcialebias charrua, assembly GCA_038048925.1. Classification (NCBI taxonomy): domain Eukaryota; kingdom Metazoa; phylum Chordata; class Actinopteri; order Cyprinodontiformes; family Rivulidae; genus Garcialebias; species Garcialebias charrua. The sequence continues at coordinate 8,674 of JBBPBX010015475.1, read as the reverse complement.
ATTTTGACAATCCTGGTTTTATGAATAAGCTGTTTGAAATTTTGCCATCTTTGAATGACTCTGTTTTGATTTTTGGTGGGGATATGAACTGTACTATAGATCCTCTGTTAGACCGTTCTAAACCTGTTCTAACCCAATCATCAATGGCTAGAACCCTAAATAGTTTCATGTTAAATAATGGTTGTGTTGACCCCTGGAGATCTCATAATCCGAACAATAAGCAATATTCTTTTTATTCACCTGTTCATCAGACTTTTTCACGTATAGATTATTTTTTTATAGATGCTAAACTTATGCCTAAAGTATCAAATGCTACATATCACCCAATCATTATTTCAGATCATGCTCCTGTCTCTTTTGATCTTCAGATTGTGCCTGGGCCTCGCTATCCTTCTCAATGGCGATTTAACACCTCTTTATTTTCAGATGATAAATTTCACAAATTTATTACGGACGCAATAGAGGATTTTATTGCCCTTAATGACTCTGATTCTGAACCAATTTCTAGGGCGCTCCTGTGGGATTCTTTGAAGGCATATTTACGTGGTCAGATAATTTCATATTCTGCTCATGTGAGGAAATTGAAGATGTCAAAGATTCAGAAGCTTACATCCGAGTTGGAATTGTTTGATCAACAGCTTGCAGTTGCACTGCACTAAAAGGCCTAATATCCGGGGAGATACAACAGTATGCAAGTCTATGTATCTGCCACATATCCAGTATGTTTCCGGTGATATACGGGAAGATCTCATCTTTAACAGATCCTAGTACAGGATATCCCATGTATACCCATCCGTGATAGATCCTAGCACTGGATATTTTCTGGATACTCATACATGATCAATCCAAGTATAGGATATTTTCTGGATACACATCTGCTATAGATCCTAGTATAGAATATTTTATGTATACCCATACTTGAGATATCCTAGTATTGGATATTTTCTGGATACCTATATGAGAAAGATCCTACTATTGGATATTTTTTGGATACCTATATGTGAAAGATCCTACTATTGGATATTTTCCATATACGTATCTGTGATAGATCCTAGTATTGTATATTTTTGGATACCCAAACATAATAAATCCTAGCATTGGATATTTTCCAGATACAAATCTGTGATAGATCCTAGTATTGGATATTTTGTGGATACTCATACATAATAAATCCTAGTATTGGATATTTTCGGGATACACATCTGTGATAGATCCTAGTATTTGATATTTTCTGGATACCCATACATAATAAATCCTATTATTGTATATTTTCCGGATACACATCTGGCAGATCCTCATATTGCATATTTTCTGGATATCCATACATAATAAATCCTAGCATTGGATATTTTCCGGATACACATCTGTGATAGATCCTAATGTTGGATATTTTTTGGATACCCATCTGACAGATCCTCATATAGGATATTTTCTGGATACCCATACATAATAAATCCTAGCATTGGATATTTTCCGGATACACATCTGTGATAGATCCTAATGTTGGATATTTTCTGGATACCCATCTGACAGATCCTCATATAGGATATTTTCTGGATACCCATACATAATAAATCCTAGCATTGGATATTTTCCGGATACACATCTGTGATAGATCCTAATGTTGGATATTTTCTGGATACCCATCTGACAGATCCTCATATAGGATATTTTCTGGATACCCATACATAATAAATCCTAGCATATGGATATTTTCCGGATATACATCTGACAGATCCTAGTATTGGATATTGTCTAGATACCCATACTTAAAAAATCCTAGCATTTGGATACTTTCCGGATACACATCTGTGATAGATCCTAATATTGGATATTTTCTGGATACCTATACATAGTAAATCCTAGTATTTGACATTTTCCAGATACACATCTGACAGATCCTCATATTAGATATTTTCTGGATACCCATACATAATAAATCCTAGCATTTGGATATTTCCGGATACACATCTGACAGATCCTAGTATTGGATATTGTCTGGATACCCATACATAAAAAATCCTAGCATTTGGATACTTTCCGGATACACATCTGTGATAGATCCTAATGTTCGATATTTTCTGGATACCCATACATAGTAAATCGTAGTATTTGACATTTTCCGGATACACATCTGACAGATCCTCATATAGGATATTTTTTGGATACCTATACATAAAAAATCCTAGCATTTGGATAATTTCCGTATACACATCTGTGATAGATCCTAATATTGGATATTTTCTGGATATCCATACATATTAAATCCAAGTATTGGATATTTTCCAGATACACATCTGACAGATCCTAGTATTGGATATTGTCTGGATACCCATACATGAAAAATCCTAGTATAGGATATTTTCCGTATATATATATATATATATATATATATATATATATATATATATATATATATATATATATATATATATATATATATATATACTGTTACTCCCAAACTCCCTCCTAAACAATTTAAATTTACATACTGTATACAATATTTTAAATAAACAATCCATACAGCATGTGTTGTTTATGTAAAATATTGTATATATAGTAGTATTAAAATTTAAATTGTTTATTTAAGAAGGGAGTTTGGGAGTAACAGGTGATGAGTGTGATTGCAACCTGGTACGTGTCATGACAAAAGTTGACTGAACTTGAACTATCCTACTTTGCTGTTTTTCACTTATCGCTAGTGGGCGTGTTCCCACCAGCAATATGCATGGTCCAGCGCACCTCATGGTCCCAAACACCTGTGATAAACGAGGGACTATATAAAACTAACAAACCGGTGTGTGTGTTTGTCTTTTTTTTTAAGTAAAAACTAATTTAAATTATTTTCAGAAATGCTGTCTTGAATAATTTTGTAGATGTTGAACAACACTATGCAAAACATTAAAATTTCTTTGTTTAAAAGAGCATTTATTGTACAGTAGTTTGTTTTGGGCATGTTTTATGTTTGAGTTTTTTGTTAAATAAGTTCTATTCTATTCACATAATAAATGTTTACTCAGCAGAGGTAAAAAGTAATACTGACAATAATTCACATTAGCCTTTAAAGAACCTTGACCAAAAGACATTTTTCATCTTATTTTGTTCACTTCTGCTTAGTTGAGAAAGTCCCAATTGTTCCTTTAGGACTAAGGCATTACCATCTGGTTCCCACTGAAAACCCATTCGGGGCCCGTTAAACCCATACAAAAAGGCCTAATATCTGGGGAGATACAACAGTATGCAAGTTTACGTATCTGCCACATATCCAATATGTTTCTGGTGCTATACGGGGAGATCTCATCTTTAACAGATCTTAGTACAGGATATCCCACGCATACCCATCTGTGATAGATCCTAGTATTGGATATCTTCTGGATACCCATCCATAATAAATCCTAGTATTGGATATTTTCCAGATACCCATACATGAAAAATCCTAGAGTAGGATATTGTCTGGATATGTATATTTAACTGTACACTTGCATATTGTGTGTGTGTGTGTGTGTGTGTGTGTATGTGCGTGTGTGTGTGTGTGTGCAAGGGGTTATGGAGAACAAGATCTGTGAGTTTGGTGGTCCTATCACTGCGTTTAGTTGGAAATCCTAACCCCAATTTGTTAAAATACAAATACCCATAATTCATAGGGAGAACGTAGGACGGACAGGAATCTCATAAATTGCGGTCAGGGAGTTATGGAGAACAAGATCTGTGAGTTTGGTGGTCCTATCACTGCGTTTAGGTGGAAATCCTAACCCTAATTTGTCCAAATACAAATACCCATAATTCATAGGGAGAACGTAGGACGGACAGGAATCTCATAAATTGCGGTCAGGGAGTTATGGAGAACAAGATCTGTGAGTTTGGTGGTCCTATCTCTGCGTTTAGTTGGAAATCCTAACCCTTGGTCAAAATACCATAATCCAAAAAAAAAGTGTTGGGAAAGTGTTGAAAGTTCCGATCAGCTCTGCAAGGTGCTGGCCAATATCTTTAACACCTCATGCCCTGTAGACAGATCCCGTCTGCCTGAAGACCACACCACCATCATCCCAGTCCAAAAAAGCTCTACAGTAGCCGTGTTTCCATCAAGGTTTCTAGGTGCGCATTTTGAAGTAGCGCAGCAGAAAAGCTTAATGGAAACGGCAAAATGCGAGGTTACTTCCTGAAATACGCTAAAAAGTTTATACGCTCGCTTGAGGTGGTTTTTGGGATGTTCGGAAATGAGCAGATGCGCACAACGACAGATGGAAACACATTTTCCGACTCATTTCTGACGTAGCGAACATTCACGTCACGTGACGTTCAGCTTTTTCCGCTCCGGACAACATGTAACATCGCTAAAACTAGTTTGCATGACAGAATAAATACAACTCGCCTGATAGCAACACATACCTGAAATATTCTCTCCATTTTGACGAGATGTGTGGCCGGGTTCTGTTTTCAACTGCTACTTCCTGTTTACTGTAGACATGCGCAGTGCTGACGTCTGACGTAATGACGCTGACGTCTGACGTAATGACGCTGACGTCTGACGTAATGACGCTGTGCGCGGCTTGGAAGAAGTGCTTCAAGCCAGTAGATGGAGAAACACTTCTGATCTGCATTAATTTGTATTTACATATTTGCGAGGTAGCTCAAATTTCGCAATTAAAATGGATGGAAACACAGCTAGTGACTGCTCTGAATGACTGTTGGCCAGTGGCCCTCACCCGATAGTCGCTAAATGCTTCGAAAAACTGTTCATGACCCACATCAAAACAACCATCATCAACAAGGACCCTCGAGTATGCATACTGTGAGAACCAATCAACAGAGGATACCATCTCCTCTGTGGTCCACACTGCTCTCACCCACCTGGAACAGAAGGACTCATACACCCATATGCTCTTTGTGGACTTCACATCTGCCTTCAAAATCATGATCCCCCAAACCCTAATGGACAAATTACTAACACTAGGACTAAGCCCCTCCATTTGCAACTGGTTCCTTGACTTCTTAACTAACAGACTTCAGTCAGTGATGATCCACAACTTCTCCTCTTCCACCATAACCCTCAGCACTGGCTCTCCTCAAGGATGTGTGTTGAGCCCTCTCCTGTTCACTCTGCTCACATATGATTGTGCAGATACCCATCCAGGTTGATAGACAAACTATCCACACTTGGACTAAGCCCCTCTATTTGTAACTGGGTCTTAGACTTCTTAACAAACAGACCACAGTCCGTGAAGATCCACAACTTCTCCTCCTCCACCATCACCCTCAGCACTGGCTCTCCTCAGGGATGTGTGCTGAGCCCTCTTCTGTTCACTCTGCTCACATATGATTGTACAGCCACACATCCAGGCTGTCATATTGTTAAGTTTGCAGATGATACAGCTGTGGTGGGATGCATCACAGATAATGATGAATCCAGCTACAGACAGGAGGTGGAACATCTGGAGAGCTGGTGCAAAGAGAACAACCTTCACATGAATGTGAAGAAGACGAAGGAGATGATTGTGGACTTCAGAAGGAACAAACACACCCACACCCCACTGTATATAGGTGGATCTGCGGTGGAGGTGGTCTCCAGCTACAAATACCTGGGTGTACACATGAATGATAACCTCAGCTGGAGCAACAACACCACCAGCCTGATCAAGAAAGGTCATCAGAGACTCTACTTCCTCAGACGGCTGAGACGAGCCGGTCTGAGAAGCTCAGTCCTCACCTCGTTCTACAGGTGTGCAGTGGAGAGCGTCCTGTGCTCCAGCATCAACGTGTGGCATGGAGGCTGCACAGTTGCAGAGAGGAAAGCTCTACAAAGAGTGGTGAAGGCTGCACAGAAGTCTGTGGGAGTCAGTCTCCCCACCATCACAGACATTTACACCTCCAGATGCAGAAAAAGAGCCACCTGCATCATGAAAGACCTCACTCACCCAGCACACTCACTCTTTGCACCACTCCCCTCGGGACGGAGGTTGAGGAGCATCAAATGTAGAACCACTAGACTGAGGAACAGCTTCTACCCTGAGGCTGTCAGACTCATGAATAAATAAATAATAAGAATAAACACTGCAAAATGTCACATCATGCTGATACTGATCTGTTTCTTGTTGCTGCGTTCATCTGTGACCATCTGCTCATGTTCGTGCTGCTGTTTATAATGATGTTTTTCTACTACATTAGGGCTTAGTGTATTACTAGCTGATGTCTCTCTTAGTTAATCCTAGATGTTATTATTGTTTTTCTCTTGCATTTGTTGTTGGATGTAACTGGGACCCTAATCTCGTTTTCAACACATGTACTACATGCGGTGCAAATGACAATAAATTCTCTCTGACTCTCTGACTCTGATAAAGTTTGCAGCTGATACAGCTGTGGTGGGATGCATCACAAACTATGATGAGTCCAGCTACAAGCAGGAGGTGGAACACCTGGAGAGCTGGTGCAAAGCCTGATCAAGAAAGTTCACCAGAGACTCTATTTCCTCAGGCGGCTGAGACGAGCTGGTCTGAGCAGCTCAGTCCTCACCTCCTTCTACAGGTGTGCAGTGGAGAGCATCCTGTGCTCCAGCATCAATGTGTGGCATAGAGGCTGCACAGCTGCAGAAAGAAAAGCTCTGCAGAGAGTGGTGAAGGCTGCACAGAAGATGTTGGAGTCAGTCTCCCCACCATCACAGACATTTACACCTCCAGATGCAGGAAGAGAGCCACCTGCATCATGAAGGACCACACTCACCCAGCACACACACTTTTTGCCCCACTCCCCTCAGGAAGGATGTTGAGGAGCATTAAGTGTAGAACCACTAGACTGAGGAACAGCTTCTACCCTGAGGCTGTTAGACTCATGAATATCTAACCAGAATGGTCACTGTGAAATATCACATCATATTGCTGCTGATCTGTTTCACGTTGCTGCTGATCTGTTTCATGTTGCTGCTGATCTGTTTCATGTTGCTGCTGATCTGTTTCATGTTGCTGCTGATCTGTTTCATGTTGCTGATCTGTTTCATGTTGCTGCTGATCTGTTTCATGTTGCTGCTGATCTGTTTCATGTTGCTGCTGATCTGTTTCATGTTGCTGCTGATCTGTTTCATGTTGCTGCTGATCTGTTTCATGTTGCTGATCTGTTTCATGTTGCTGCTGATCTGTTTCATGTTGCTGCTGATCTGTTTCATGTTGCTGCTGATCTGTTTCATGTTGCTGCTGATCTGTTTCATGTTGCTGCTGATCTGTTTCATGTTGCTGCTGATCTGTTTCATGTTGCTACTGATCTGTTCATGTTGCTGCTGATCTGTTTCATGTTGCTGCTAATCTGTTTCATGTTGCTGCTGATCTGTTTCATGTTGCTACTGATCTGTTCATGTTGCTGCTGATCTGTTACATGTTGCTGGTGCTGGGTGGGCTAGCAGTGGTTCCCAACCCTGGTCCTTGAGGAACACCATCTTGCATGTTTAAGTTGCTTCTCTGCTCCAACACACCTGATCCAGTGATTTTAATGACTTCATGTTCTGCAGAAGCCTGTAAATAACCTGTTTATTAAAATCAGGTGTGTCGGAGCAGAGGAACCACTAAAACATGCTGGATGGTGTTCCTCAAGGTTGGGAACCCCTGGGCTATACAAAGGAGGCATACTTGAATGACATTCTTTGGGGGGTGGGGTCATCAAACCATAATAACAGGAGCTTCATTGAAGTCCCTCTAGGCTCTGGGTGAGAGCATTTTGCTGTTTGTCCTCACTACCCCTCCTCCTCTCTTCACCCCTCCCCTCCCTTCCCAGCTCTGGGTGAGAGCATTTTGCGGGGGTTATCACATTTTAAATAAGCTTAAATGTTGAGGAGAATTGGTTGTAATTTTTCTCAGTACATTACCTTACTTGTCAGTAAATATTATTACTTACTGTTTTTGCATAACGTGTAGTCACGAAAACAAGGTACTATAAGAAATTGGAGCGGTCCACCCCCTTCTTTTTTTTTTACTAGTGGTATGTCCCTACCGAGTCACAACCTCTTCCGGATTTCATCATGCTGCTGGTTTGCAACGTGCGTCGACTGAACCCTGGAATTGAATGCTACTCTGAGCACCTCTGCAGTAAGTTGGGTGATTTAATCTTATCTATGTTTATTTAAAAATACCTACGTTGTTTTGTACGTATGTCGCAGTTTAATATAAGTCAACTAACATAAAAATTCATGAATATTGGCGTGTACTTATTAATTTAGCTCCGTTTACAAATAGAAACTGAACCGTACAGTTTCGGTGTATTGTTGTCAGACCTATTCGTTAACATTTCGCTGTGTTTCGAAACTCAAGTGTTATTTTAATCTTTTGTCAACCCGGGCAAATTCAAACGGGCCAATGAGCGCTGCTACTGACTGACGTTGTGCGAGTAAACCAATCAAAAGCGTAGGGGGGGGGGGGGTTTCGCACAACGTGATTCAGTAACAATGCGCGATTACAGACCAATCGCATGCTGTTACTGAATCACGTGGTGCGAGTCAGCAAATCAAAACCGTGCATATTGGGTGACTCATGCCAAAACAGGAAAAATTGTAATATATAATCCTTTTTCAATGTTTTATTTGTTCTTACAACCTTTTTATATTGATTCTTATCTTTTTGTAACTGTTCAGCACTTTGTTTGAAAGCGCTTTATAAATAAAATTATTATTTATTAAAGTTTGGTTGTGCATTTT